>JBBPBX010007047.1:32155-62146 GCA_038048925.1 Garcialebias charrua | reverse complement strand
TTCTCTTTTCTCTTTAAAATCCATTTTAACAGTCCAAAATCAAGTTCTTGGATGGTTAAAAGCAGCTAAGCTACGAGCTAAGCTAACAGGCCGACCACGGGGGAAAAAACCTCTGTTTTGTCGAAGCTACAAAATTCACGGTTGAAACTTGTGCCATCGTGTAAAAAGTTGTTTTTCTCTGCAAAAAGAAGCTAAGACCACCCGGTGGTCAAAAAAAGGTACTACACTCAAAACTAATTACCTGTAACCAACATTTCTCCTTAAATGTGACAATAATTACTATTTATTGTCAAATTTCAAATAATATTATCGTTTATCGCAATAATTTCTGAGACAATTCAGCGTCCAGATAAAATTTGTAAACGTGACAGGTCTAGACATAAGGTTCAAAAGGTGCGTTACACAGTACATCTAGAACCAGCAACAGGTCCCACTGTGGCGCTATGCCTTGGGGCAGCCAACTTGGGACCAGAAAGTCGCAATTCAATTCCCCGCCATGCCCACATGTTGTAGTGTCCTTGAGCAAGACACCTAATCCCTAATTGCTCCCTGGGCACTTACATACTGCTCCACCTGGGTATATCTCAGGTGTGATGGGTTAAATGCAGAGACCTAATGTCGTCATTGTATGGAAACATACAATGACGACAACACATAGCACTGCATTTTGACTCTTCTCTGTCACAGATAGGACTACTGACACAGAATCCCACTTACAAAACCCCAAAGAGCCCCTCTAAACTACTTTGACTTGAAATTTCCTGTGGTGCGCCTCTGTTTACAGTTTGCATTAAACAAAATCAATATACCGGTAAACAGTGAGAGGCAGAAAGCAGTGGATGAGCTTCATTGTATCCTCTGCTGCTGGCTTCTAATGGCGAGTGACAGCTTTATGAGATACTGACTGCTGTAACAATTGTATTGGGAGGATGAACACAGACAGGAGAAACAGCCATTACAGCAGCCAGTTTGTGCACGGTAAGAGAGCGATGTGGCTGTCTGCCAGAGAGCTGTAATACACAACCCAATCACTGCCTTTCCTCTGTGTCACACAGGGCTGCGCACCACCGTCAACCAATAAATTCAATTTCAGCCGTTCTATAGCACCTGTTGCAGTTCCCTTCCTGCACAGACACTGAGGTCAGTAAAAAAAAAAACACTTCTTTATATTGTCCACAGATGAAGGAGAAGGTAGAGTAATATTACCCTGATGCATGCTCAATAAGAGTAGAGTAATATTGTTTTTAGCCCATGTTTGTCTAGACTGTTAGCTAAATATTTTATGAACCATTGGACAAAACTGAATAAAACTCAAAGTAACCACTGGATGTTTGTTTACCACAAACAGATTACCACCTGGAGTCAGTCCAATTCAAGATGGATGCACTATTAAGCCACCTTATAGAATATCAAATTGACTATGACTCAGCCAACTTCATACATAGCAAGCTTAAATTTTTTTTATGGTGGTTGCTGAGACTCATTCCTAACTGATACTAGCTGACTGATCGAGGGAAGTCTGTTTTAAAATCTTTGTCATAAACTCCTGGAGTGAGTTTGTTAACAAAATAACTCAGGAAACACTGGATGGATTTTAATTAAATTTTCAGAAAAGAATGATTGGGCTTACCATACCATACCATAACATACCCTACCATAGGATAGCATAGCATAGCATACCTTCCCATAGCGTACCATACCATAGCCTACCATAGCATACCATACCATAACACACTATAGCATACCATACCATAGCATAGCATACCATAGGATAGCATACATACCATACCATAGAATAGCATACCATAGCCTACCATAGCATTGCATACCACAGAATAGCATAGCATACCATATATAGCATAGCATACCATACCATAGTCTACCATAGCATTGCATACCATAGAATAGCATAACATACCATACCATAGAATAGCATACCATACCATACCAGGCTACCATAGCATTGCATACCATAGAATAGCATGGCATACCATACATAGCATAGCCTACATAGCATACCATACCATGTATCATAGCATAGTGTATTATACCATAGTGTATCATACCATAGCGTATCATACCATAGCGTATCATACCATAGTATAGGACAGCATACTATATAATAGCATACCATATATGACATATCGTCAGACAGGCCCCCTCCCTCTCGGTTTTCAAATCCCGTTTAAAGACCCATTACTATTCTGTTGCTTTCAACACTAGCTGATCTGCGTTTGGTCGTTTTATTTATTATTTGCAATGTTTTTATGTCTATTTTTTGTACTTCATTGTGTGTGTTGCCTGTTTGTTTGTTTGTTTGTTTATTTGTTTGTGCAGCACTTTGGTTGGCCTTGTTGTCGTTTTAAGTGCTCTATAAATAAAATGGTATGGTATAGTACCATACCATAGCATAGCATAGCATAGCACAGCATAGCATAACATAGCATACTACTGTATATCATAACATAGCATACCTGATGTTCAGCACTTTGTTTCAGCTGTGGCTGTCTTAAAGCGCTTTATAAATAAAGCTGCTGCTGAAGATGATGATACCATAGCATTGTATACCATACCATAGCCTACTACTGTATAGCATTGCATACCATACTATAGCATAGCCTACCATAGCACTGCATTCCATACTACAGCATGGCCAACCATAGCATAGCATATCATAGCGTATCATATCATAGCGTATCATATTATAGCATATCATATCATAGCGTATCATATCATAGTGTATCATACCATAACGTATCATACCATAGCACAGCATAGCATACTATATCATAGCACACCATACCATGCCATAGCATAGCATAGCATACCATATATAGCACAGCGTTGCATATCATAGCACATACTATACCATAGCATATCATACCATAACTCTTTATTTATAAATCAACTAAACTGAAACAAGGCCAGCCAAAATGCTGAGCAATACAACAAAGACGCCCATGACAAAAAAAAAAAAAGCCTAAATCTACAAAAGTAAAAATAAGAACAAGGAAACATGTTGATAAATAAATAAAAACCCAAGTAATCTCACAGTTAGTTGAAGGTAATTTAGTAAAAGTGTGTTTTTAAACAAGATTTAAAAACAGGAAGTGAGTGAGCCTGACTAACATACAGCGGTGAACCATTCTAGAGGTTTGAACCTGCAACAAAAAGCGCTCAATCGGCTCTGAGCTCACATTACTGACGTGGAACCTTTGAAAGCATCTGATCTGCTGGACTCTGCAAGCGCTGAGGTGTACATCTACAACTGGATAATTCAGTTCAACGTGGTCGCCACACCAAACTGAATGGACTAAACAAAAAAATGGCTATAACTCAATCAAGCTGACAGATATTGAGCTAAACTTTCGTGTGATATTAGCTCAGAATCATCCCCAGCACCTACTCCAGCGTTTCTCAAATAGTGGGGCGCGCCCCCCTGGGGGGGCGCAGTGCGATGCCAGGGGGGGCCCGGGCTCTTGTGACCCAGTTTTGAATTTTCTTATTGCGCCGCGGAACTAAAATTCCTAGACGTGTTTCAGCACGGCGCTATTATCTGTAGCACGCGTAGCATTAGCTTCTCGCTGCGTTGTCTTGTTTGGGAAAGTTATGGCTTCCTTGTTTAAAAAGACGAGCGCAAGTCCAAAGCTGTTGTTTCATGTAGACTGGTGCAGACATGCAGAGGCGCGGAGCGCTCCGCCACGAGAGAACAAACGAGATCTGCAGCTGCAACACGGTTTTTTTTCAACACGTCTAACTTGTTAACGGACTTGAAACAACTTCATCCCAACGTGAACGTCTCTTTTAAAAGCAAGAAAAGCAGCTTGTTGCAACACCGCTAACAGCAGCATTTAAACTTCCATGAGGTAAATCAGAACGGTCCAGATCACAGTCGCAGCTGTAGAAGTTTTTAAAGCTCTGGGTTGATGTGCAGGCTTTAAAGTTTGTGAGCTCCGCCACAACATCCATCATGTCAACACTTCAGACTGTTTTGAAGCTCCACTCCAGAACCGAAAGTAACAAAGTTCATCACTTTATGAAAAAAATAAAACTGATGTCAACAAGCCCTGGAGCTCTGATGATGATGATGATGACTGAGCGATTGCCTCATAACAAACGTTCAAGAAGAGGTATTGTTGTCTTATTAATATTATCATCTATATAATTTTTTAATTTAAAGTTATAATCTTATTAACTCTTTCTTTTTACCTCTTTGTGTTCTTCAGGGAAATCCACCACATCACCTCCAGTAGAAGTGTGTGACTGAACTCTGAACTTTTCCAGAGACACCCTGATGCCTGCTGCTCAATAATCCAGGTAGAAAAATCTAAAAAAAGCTAAGTCTGGTCCTCTTCCAGCCAGGCACCTGTCCCACCTGGGGGAGCAGGTCCAAGAAGAAGTTGTGAGTAATGAGGACAAATTGCACTACTTTTACACTACCTTTTATATCTACACTACTGCTGATATATACTGTATATTCTTTTTACTAGCCTTATTGCATATGCCACTTTACCTCTGCACACCTGCTTCTGCAGGACTTGGTGGCTGCAGAAGAGGTCATGCAATCATGTGGATCATCTGTTCTGGAATAGGCACATCTAAAACATTCAGAGCAGGGAGGCCTGAGGACTTGAATTGAGAATCACAATTTTATATACAAATTATACTACAGTGGACGTATAATAAACCTTTTTCTTTTTAACCCTCTTTTGGTATGTGCGAGGTTATTACAGCCACCGTATTTATAGTCGCAGCGGAGAGTAGGGGGGCGCGGACCGGATTCTTCTTCCTGTGGGGGGGCTTAACAGAAAATAATTGAGAAGCACTGACCTACTCCAAGTGTTACTTATTGGGCAACATCTTTGGTTAAAACTTATATTAACTGCTAGGCCGTTATTTTTTTATGCAAATTCAGAAACGCTGTTCAACAAAACCCATTTTAGAGTCCGATGTAGGATGGCGGGACACAAATGAGCCACAGACCAAGAGAGAAAAAAACTGGCCCTTAACTGCCTCGCTAAATCATGAAAATCCTTTGTTCTGCCTGAATCGTTCCTCCGCTCTGCAGTGGCGCTCGTAGCGGTGCACAGAAGATGAAAGTCAGGATTTTCAGCACGCATTAGATAACCGTGTCTGATTCGAGGGATAGACACAGTTCAGGTGGAACTACAGGAGATGAGTTCATTGAGAGTGCGACGCCGCGAGACTGGAGCAGCAACATGGTTGTTTGTTATCCCTC
Source organism: Garcialebias charrua (assembly GCA_038048925.1). Lineage (NCBI taxonomy): Eukaryota > Metazoa > Chordata > Actinopteri > Cyprinodontiformes > Rivulidae > Garcialebias > Garcialebias charrua. The sequence continues at coordinate 56,907 of JBBPBX010007047.1, read as the reverse complement.
CTACAGCCTCGCAGTCTGATCGCTCACCCAGGAGTCGGAGAAAGGCCCACACGCAAGAGATTATTAGAGCAAGGGAAGAATCTGATACTACAGCAGAGATCCTGCTGGGTGTTCTGAGCAGAAAGAGATAATGGTATTCACAGCACACACAAAAACAACACAATATGGATTTCAGGCATTGAATCCAAACGGAGGCATTGGAAAGGTACCGGGGCAGACTGCAGTTCAGGCTGTGATTACACGGCGGTGCAGAGAAAGTGATTTTTTTTTCAAGCGAGCACAGAGAGAGGGTGGTGTAATAATTTATGTCTTACTTGCAGTATGTGTCATTTATCATGCCGTAGATATGAATCTCTTTGCACATGTCCATGGCGAGGATGAGCGTGAACCAGCCGGTGCTCAGGTAGGATCCGGACTGAATCCTGCAAACACACAAACAAATCACGTCTTAGCATAATATTCATTTGCACTGAAATATTATTACCAAGGTTTAATTGAAGCTGTTTCTGTGATCTTTTGTGCCCTCTGCTCCTGGGTGCTTGTTTTACAGCTGGTTTGAAAGCTGAAATTGTTAAAACAGATGTTTTATTATGTTTTGCTCTTTATCTTATCCTCGGCTCGACTACAAATTTAAAAGGGCAACAAGAACGCCGTCACACGTCTGTTTTAATATGATTCATGTATCTGTGGGCGTTATAAACACAAGTTTGGAGCATTTACGGTTGTGTGGAGAGGTTTGATAAGGTTCAAAGGCCGGAAAGCAACAGGCAGCTTCTGAATGATACAAACACCCGGAGGGCAAATCAATAACAACAACTCATAATCTTTTCATCAGCATCGGACTATTAGTGTTGGAGTTATGGATGCTCAAAGGTGAGGCGTGCTCATTTTTCACCACAGAACACGGCGTCGAGGCTCATACCTCTGCTCCGTTCAGCAGAAATGTGGTGTAAAGTCTGTCCAGCAAACTTCACCAGGTGTGTGTGTGTGTGTGTGTGGGGGGGGGGTCGTCGCAAACTCCTGAAGACCGTGCAGAACCCCCCAGCATGGAGAGTTTATGATGCAGCAGCTTCACTACAGTGAAGAAAACAGCTCAGGTAGCTCGTTTGGAGTTTTGTTATTGAAATAGTCTGATCATCCACAACACATTCTTCTTCTTTCAGCTGTTTCCTCTTCAGGGATCTCCACAACGAGTCAGCCTCCTCCACCTCACTCTGTCCTCACTCCAACTACCTCCATGTCCTCTCTAACTGCATCCATATATCTCCTCTTTGTCTTTTTCCTGGCAGCTGCATTTCTAACATCCTTCTACCAATATACCCACTGTCCCTCCTCTGGACATGTCCAAACCATCTCAGTCTGGTCTCCCTAACTTTATCTCCCAGTTGTTCAACATGTGCTGTACCTCTGATGATCTCATTCCTAACCTTCTCCATCCTTGTCACTCCTAAGGAGAACCTCAATATCTTCATTTCTGCCACTTCCAGTTCTGTCTCCTGTCTTTTTGTCCATGTCACCATTTTCAATAAACTCTTCAATAATTTTCAGATCAGTCTGTTTTCTACTTAAAGGGGAGTTCACCCCACCGTCAAAATATAGCTCCGACCCCAGACCAGATTCAAAAAATGCATCAAAATGGGTGTGTCAAGAGACAAGGAGGGGAGGAGTTGGGGGGTTATGCTGCGTTCACGCCCCCTCTAGCAACAAACTAAAACAAACTAAAACTTTAGCAAACAACTTAAAACAAGCAACAACAAAGAATTATGTAGATGTATTTATCTATTCTCACCCGATCTATCTGAAACAAAAGGCTTAAAAAAAAAATACCACAAGGTATTCCGTGACCGGGGATCGAACCTTGGTCTTTCACATCCCAAACCTGCTCCTCCGCCTCTGCCCCATCTTGGCATTCATGCATCACTCATCCATCGCACAATAAGAAAACAAATACAACCATATAGTTTTAGAACGCTGGAGTTCAATTAATAGGTTTTGATGAAGTGAAAGGTATTCTTAAAATAAACAAGTTAAAATATACAAATAACTAGTGCCATTCCAAAAACTATAATATGCTTTGTTGCAGTTCTTTTCCGGAGTGCAATGTACCACTTCCATATAAGGTATGAACTGCAGCGAGGACCTTCTCATCTCTGCAAGGGATTGGCTCTGCTTGAACCACTTTTGTGACGACAGAGTGAGAAAACACGTCACTGTGAGAATCGTAGACCAATAAGAAAATTAGGCTGCAGTGCAACAGTTCAACCCATAGGATTAGTGAAAACACGTTTTTAGACCAAATATTGCAGATTTTAACAAATAAGCACAAAAACGTGAAAATTAACACAGACATTGTGCTATACAACATTTTACACACATTCTAGGGAGTTTATCAGATAAAAAAAGTTAATTTTGAGGTAAGTTACTCTTTAAAAAAATCATGTACAGTCAAAGACAAATTTAATCAAAGGGTATTTCTTGAGGAAATACCTCCCGTTGGTCTTCAGTTTTTTATTTATTTTACTAAAATCATCTTAAGTTGAACGATGAAGGCACTGAGTTCATTTTATGCAATATCCCACGATGTCCTGCTCAGAGTTTGTGTTGTGAATGACTCTCAGCTACAACAAACTTTAGCTCAGTGTCTGTAAAACTGATTGAATTAAAGCCATTTTGTGTTTCAAGAGTTCAGTTTGCTGTGGAGTCCATCTTAAATTGGGTTGAATCCAAAAATTGATCAGTTGTAGATGCACAATCAATGATTGATTTCTGCAAGTTAAGTTTGTCCACTGTTTCAACAGAAAGACATACAAACATGCACAGACACGGGCAAATTCATTTTGAAATTGAATGGAAAATTGACTCATGATGGCATCACAACAAACTCACCAAAAAACTGAACGACCACAAGTGGACCACCAAGATTTGAGCATTGGAGAAGCTTCACAGCAGAGACCGAAGTGTAAACATAAACTGTGCAGCTGTCGTGCAACGAATTGTGATCGGCGGAAATGCTCAAAATTACTGTATTAACTATTTCGTAATTTAAAAAATAATATTCAAACTGGCAGACATGTTGATAAGGTAATTTCTGACTAAACAAATATTTTAGTATCAGATTGGAACAAAACTGAAAAAATATGAAAAGGGTCTACTTTTGTCCGAAAATGAAGGAGTTTTATTGATTTTACTTACTGTTGTTGTGAAGCTCAACACACACAGAAACATGATTTAGTTTGTGAAGAACTCCTTAAATTTATTCCAGAGTTGCAGCAAGTGATTATGTAAGCATGCGTTTCTGCACGCAGGAAGTCAAACACAGCAGAAATATTGTCATCCTGCAGGTTTCACGGGTTCAGACTAAACATGTCGAGAAACAAACACATGCTGCTCGTAACGACTGCTGAGGTGTTCCTGCTCTGCTCTCTGCAGTTCAACACTCCTCACATCTGTTCTACAAACTTGGGCTGATGAGGGTTTAATACCTGAGCGAAGCTTCTGTTTGTTTTGGGATCATTTCACTTTCTTCAGATGCACAAACAGCATCATGTTTCTTGTCCATGTGAGCTGGATGCTTGGCTGAAGCTCTGTTGTCTTTTCAGACCAGTTCTTGTTGAATAAACTACAGGTATTTGTCTTCTTGTTGCTTCCATGTTGTACAAAAAAAAAACAAACACAACTTTAGTACTGGTTCTTGCCTAAAGAAAAGGTTGTGTTTTTCAGAGGTTAGAACTAGAAACACATAAATGTCATAAACCAAAGTTTGAAAAAGGAGTTTCTCCATCAGCCTCAAAGATTAACTTTATAACATATTTAGAACTGAAAATAAATTATTGTTGGCTACCAGAGCTAATGTAGATAAAATACAAATGTAGAGACCCAAAGGTATCCACCTGACGGAGATTTAACCATTAAATCACCTTCAGGTGTCCCCAGGTTTATAAACAGTTCAAACTCAGCTACACCATGTGACAAACTCTGGATTCCAAAACAGCAGCCCTGAGGCACAAAATATTTACTAGAAGCAATGTTGCCAAGATGGCGTTTTTCATTCTGATTTTGTGGGTAAAAATTGCGTTGGGTGGGTGGGGATAATTTGGGCGTATTTGGAGTCAGATCGGCATTTTTTGAGTTAACCTATAAAATTTTCAACCAATCATTCATCATTATTTCATAGCAAAGCTCCTCTGACCTTTCTCTATCACTGTTACGTGCCAGTACGTTTTTGTTCTAATAGATATGGTTTGAGTGAGTTAATCAGCCTTTAATTGTTTTGGACTGTGGCCTTTTCCGCTTGCCCATAAGTTTTTTGGCCTTCTTTGAGACACACTTTTTTGAAACCTCTCCAGACTCCCTCCGTTTTTTGGACCTCTCTGAATGTGGCCTGCAGCCGGCAGCTCAGCCACCTCAGTTATTTTGTTCACTTTTTGTATGTTTTTTGGTAGTAATTTTGGCCTGGTGGGACCGGTAGTTCTGTTTTCGCTCCTTCTTTTGGTAATAGTTTTTTTTTCTTCGATTTTGTCGATTGTATCAGCAACGGCTTCGACGGCCCTGTATAGGGCTGGCCCTCTGCTGTACTTTTTGTTTGGTTTGGCCGACTCACCAGGTCCATCTTTAAGTTGCTACTTTGGGTTTTTGTGTTTTTTTATGGTGGACACGGGATTTAGGGGTTCATTTAAATCGTCTTTTTCCCCAGCAGGAAGCCTGTTTTAATAAATTGAAAGTTTGAACCCTTATGTTTTGAGTCTGTGTCCTCCTTTATTATGTTATGTTCTTGGTGGACATAACAATCACTGATTGGCTTTTGTCATCTGCCAGGGCGTTCATCACAACAGAGAACTGGTGAGGAAGTTTTAGTTTTAGTAGAGCCTCGTTGAGTGGGTTGACCCGTTGAAGTGGTACGTGGGAGCGTCCGCCATATTGAATGCGGCAGATCTGCTGGTCAACTAATACAAGGAAATGGACTGAACTTCATAAAGCACCATTCTTCTACAAAGGGTTTTATGTTGATGCCTGTCATTCACACACACTAATATATTTAGAAAACTAACGGGCACCAAAGACAATATTTGTAATTTTTAACATGATTATTAAAAATGTTTACCTCTTAAATATTAGTAAGCACTAAGCCAACATATGTGTATTCTTTTGAGTGTTTACAACTACTAACATGTGTAATAACACTATTACTGTGGTGATAAATATAGAAATATTCATGTTTAACATTTAATCTGTGTCTATAATAACCATATCCTGAAATGTGACGTGGAAAACCTCGACTCTCTCTGGCAACACTGACTAGAAGATGCAAAAATAAATTTTCTAAGGTACCATTGCTCAAAGTAGCCCACGCCCTTCAAGGGCTGGACCAACAAAGCCAATACAATGTACTATTTTGAGAACAATCCTTTATTTAGATTTTTAACTGTGTATAATGGGTTGAAAAAAAAAGAAAAATATTTGGGGGAAGGGGTTGCCCACAAAAACAAGATTAAAGTCATAGCTTTAAGTCGTATCTGTCAGGATCCTTGCATTTTGTGGTGTTTTTTCTTGTGATTAATGCATTTAGTTTCTCTGAGTCTTTTTTACTTGTGTTTTCAGTTTTCCCAGTTTTTCCCCTCTTATGGTACATCCAGACCGAACGCGTTTTCAACTTCAGGAGCGTCCGGTTTACATGCAAAGTCAATGGGGGACGCGCCTCCAGGCGCGTCTTGGCGTCGGGCGTCACGTCACGTGCGTGTTGAGCGTGCTGGAAAGCGTTTTTCCGTGCACGTGAACCCGCGTCAGCCTCCAAAGCACGCCTCCAACATGCTGAAGATTTTGCCGTTCAAACGCCGTTCAACTCTCCCTGATTGGTTGATCAGGGAGAGTCGGGGGGAGAAGAGAGGGGGAGAGTCCCTATGTGACGCGGAAACGAGGGGACGGGTATTGCGCAACTATGTGACGTATTGTTTGTGGGACACAGAAAAAACCCGCGAAGTCGTGAACTATGGAAGAGAAACTCATTGTAGCTGTGTGTTCGCGACAAGTCCTTCACGACCAGTCAAGTCTGCTCTACAGGGACAGAAATAAAAAGCTCCTTGCCTGGCGGAGTGCAGTGAGGAACTCGGTATACCGGTAAGCTCCTCCCACACACCCCGCCGCCACACCGCCGCAGTTTCGCGTTCTAGTCTGGACACCACTGTGGGTCCAGTGCGTCCACTTGCGTGCGTGACGAGCTTTTTGGAAGTTGAAACGCTGCTAGGTGTGGACGTACCATTTTAGTTGTCAGCTCTTGCTTCTCCTGCTCCTCATCGTTTTTCCTCAGATGTTTTTGTCTATTGGTAGTGTCCCTCAGTGCTTTAAGTAGGCCGGAACTCACCGGAACCCAGTTCCGCCACTTCTAAAATTTAACCCTGAGAGTACCGGGACTTTTTTGGATTGATCAGACCGTGACACGGTTTGTCTTTAAACAGGATGACTTGGTTTATTCTGATGAGAATAAAGCCAGAGATACACTCATGCGTCCTCAGGTACGCCACCATACGCGCGTATTTTGTGCGCATGTGTTTTGCTGATATGCTTCAGCATATGTCAGAAACTATCAGCTTTCTAAACGCTCGCGTTCTCCTTGTTGTAATATGAGCAGCTGAGCACGGAGGGGGACTCAACTGAGCTCGCTGATTGGTCACTTGCTGACACGCCTACTGAATTGATTGACAGCCTTCAGTCAGCTGAAAGTGAAACCTCGAGAATGCATCATGAGCAGCTCGCTCAGACTTCTGCGGTGTTCTGATACGGTGTTTCTACTATATATGTTATAAAAAGTTCTCTCAGAAATAAAAATAATAACAGGGAGCGCTTTTCCTGCAGCACACAGCCCACCAGGGAATATTTAAAACATCGCGCACCCAGGTAGGACCTGAATTCATTCATTTCAATCATCGAGTGAACGGAGGAAGAAGCGGTTACTTGACTTTAGGCAAAAAAACAAAAGAAAAGGCCCGATCAGCGATAAAGAAGGGGAATTTATTTCATTTGTGTAACATACAAAACAGTCCGGCGCCGGGAAGTTTATGGTCAGACACCGCGTATCGCGCACGCGTATCGCGCACGCGTAGTAAAAAAAAAGCTTTGCGCGTACATGCCCTGAGGGGCTACGCGGGGCTACGCTTTTGCCTTGGCGTACGTACGCTGCGTATAGGCGTACCGTGAGGACGCTCGAGTGTATCTCGGCCTTTACACACACACAACAACGTGTTACAGACTGCCCGCTCCAAGTTCTCTCCCACAAGACAACATGACAAAGGCAGATTAGAATGCATCATTTCCCCCTGACTGGATTTCAAGAAACAGCAATGCATCTGTCGTCAATAAAACATCTTTGGTGGAGCGTGTCATTTTGGCCAATCACAACCTCAGGATAGACAGGGGGAGGAGACGACAGCAAAATCTGTAAAAAACAACCAAAAAACAACAACTCTGCAGCGCGACAGAGCGCGAGGGAAGCGGAAGTAACTCCTCCAATGTGTGGGAGCTCTTGAAGCTTCACAGAGCTAAAAAAAAACACAGCAACATGCAGTTTTGAAATTGACGACACGAGAGAACCCCGCTGATGAAAACATGACAGAGTCGTAAACTAACTTAATCACGGTGTGTATGAAGGAACAGCTGCAGGCAAATCTCTACATTAAACCACATCTATCACTAAATCAAAAAACTGTAAAAAGCCCCTCCTAAATTTACTGTTGGTGATTATTAAAATGTCACCTGTTCATTGGGTAAAGTTAATATTTTTATATGTGCAGTTGAGTGTAACCATTGTTTAGTAAAATGGCATGTTGTGTTACAAATAAAACAAAATAAAAATTAACAAAATAAAAATCAGTTGCACCCCTAAAGCCACTGTGATAAAGTGTCACATTACTTTAATTATCTTAGCCACAGGAGAGAGTTTAAAAACAGGATGATGTCTATATGAACTAGTTGAATGAGGTGTCTCTAAAATATCCTGATGCATGATCAATAATAATTTAAACAATTTTTTAATCTGTCCACAGGACCTGACTTTATTTTGTTAGATGTCTCTAAAATAGTTAGTGAATCATGTTTACATGTAGGTAAACATAGATGTTTAACAACTTGTTAAAATACACCAGAATGCAGGAAATGGCATCTACTTTATTCAAAATTTCTGGCAAAACATCTTCACCAGCATATTTAAGAAATGAGTTTTTACTGTTAGTAAGTAAGTTTTATTTATATAGCACATTTCACAGACATGAGAGTCACATAGTGCTTTACAAAAGGAAAAATAAAATCATAAAATCACAGAAGTACTATACAAAAAGGTAAAACATAACAAACTCTAAAATCAATGTACAAAATTAACCAAAAGCCTGTCTGAAGAGATAAGTCTTAAGTTTTTTAATGCATCTGTTGACTCGGAGCAGCGCATTGTTAGCAAAATGTTCTGCTGTATTTGACTTGCTGCTGTTGTTGGTTGTTGATTTTTTGGTTGACACAATCTTTCCTATTTATGTCCTCATTAAATCAGGTTAGTAAATGACTTTTTGCATGTTAAAAATTTTACAAAATCTTTCGGGGGGGGGCAACGTTTGTCACCTTTTTCATCCCTTCTGAGTTTGCAGGTATGCATATTATTATGACATTAGGGAGGGTACCAGCGCTGATTTTTTTCCACTTAAAGCACTGGTGTCCCTTTAAAAATATGTCTCATACGTGGATTGTGCTTTCTACAGCCAGTCGCTTTCTGCTCCTCCGTACCTCTGAGTTAATGTATGTTTGCCACTTCAGCCTTTGATTTTGTTAAAAATATCAGTTTTCTTTATTTTACCTCTGAGTTCCTCGTGTCTGTCTGCGCCCGGAGTTCAACTCTCCACCGATCATGATAGTATCTCACGGGGCTGCGGCTGTTTTAGAGTTGGTGGCTCAAAACTTTCCGCTGCCGTGTTAGACACCAAGTGACCAGACATGCGGCCACATTTTACACGTCCACTTTTCGAAATGGAAGTTCTTTTTGAATGCTACCTTCTATAGGGAGAAGTTGCATTTAAAAAAATCTGTTATTTTATTGCTGTATGCCCTTCTTGATGCAACCTGGGCTTGAACTTGCAGCCTCAGGGCTACAAGACCACTGCACAGACCAGTTTTTTAAATCATTATCATTTATTGTTGGCATGGCTTTTAGACCTGGACATGTTTTCTGTCAGATAAGATGTCACATTACAGCTGGTGTCAAATTACAGCTGTAGTGCTCTTCAGATGGTTTGGAGGCCTGAACTCTGCAGTCACTCCTTGACTATTTTGACAAAAAGGTTGTGAAATTTTTCTAAATTCAGAGAAAAGACAACTCTACAAATAAAGCAAATGTCCTGGGACATTTTGGAGACTCCCTCACAAAGATTTTAATTTTTGGCCATTAAACTGCTCAATGCAGGTCCAGTGGAAAGAACTACATTTGTCCGGGGATGCGGGCAGGACTTTGTAAACAATGAACTATTAAAACTGTATAGAGTTTTTAAAAAAAGTCTTTATCTGCCTAATTTAAGACAAAACCATTAAAAACGCTTCACTTCAGCGTTAATAATTTAAATAAGAAGTGAGCTTTTTGCCTTTTTTAATGATCTTTTTTGATGTTTGTTTGAATGTCATCACATGGAGCTGCTTTCACAAGCTGGTTTTCAACCTGAATGTATTAACGTCATTTGCAACTCTAATTTTAAACACCGTCAGGATTTTTAATATCACCAGCTGGTGTTAAGATCTTGCCCGATTCAGGTGTGTGTGCACCTCCTGCTTCCAGACAGAATTACCGATGAGGGGTTGGAAACGTCAGGAGAATAAAGAGCATTTACAAATGCTGATTGGGATTTAAAACGGCTCTTACAAATTAGCCCGGTGATACGGAGACATTTGTTTAAAGGATAACAAGACAAACACTGTGATCTTCGTAGATAAGCTGTCCCACTGCACTGCTACAGAAATACAAAATACACCAGGCGGAAGATAACAAGTTTGAAGTGATGTAATGGTTCATTGCAGTTTTTTTTCACGATGCTGCCTTCATGAAAGCAATATTTTGTCCTTTGGTTTAGAGCGATTACCTCGATGTCTGAATAAATAAGATGGCTCCATCTCAGGCGGAGACACAAACCCAACCCAGAGCACCAACAAGCTTAAATCAATTTAGAAACCAATCAGCTGCTGACTTACCGCTGAATTATTTAAAATGTTTGGTTTTTGAGTCCAACAAATTCCTTCAAACCACAAACTCACAAACACCGGAGTGAGGGGATGTGAAATTACAAAAAAATAAAAAATGCAATTTGCTGTAATAAAGCAGAGGAAGAGCACAGAAGGGAAATGGGACATTATCACTGATACGCAGCTCGGCACCTCTCAGCCGTCAGAGCTGTCAACACATCACTATTACCCTGCATTATTCATTAGCCATTTGCCACTCCAGCAGCAGAAAAACAGACTCACACACAAATACAGACGCACATTCACCACGTTCCCGGTGGAAGAGCTTGATGTTCTGCAGTAAAATGGCTCGCTGGAATAAATAAAGAGAGGTGTGATCTACTGAACTTCATAACTAACATTTCAGAGCTGGCGTCTAGATGTGGGGACCAGTGTTGTCAAGTCCGCTTATTATAAGCGACTTTGGGCTTCTTCTTTTTTTAAGTCGTGTGCAAATCTTGTGTTGCAGGTTTTTTTTATGGGGGGGTGGGGACTTGTTTTGAACGTAAAGTTGTTTATTTGGGCTTGACTTTATTTCCGAGTGAAACTACAGGTAGTCCTCAACTTACGACGGTCTTGAGTTACAACGTTTCACGGTTACGACGAATCTCCCATTAAAAAAAAACAATTTGAAATTTTATTTTGAAAAGCCGAGTTACGCAGTTTCCGGTTTTCCGGCATAAACGTAGCGGCGGAGGAATAGTGCACTGTACTCTCTAAAAAAGCTGGTCCTCTGGATATTCAAAAAACAAAACAAAATTGGACTGTGAACGCGGTTTTACGTTGTAAACGAATACGGAGGATGGACCGAGCTGGATGGCTGTTTTACATCGTAAACGAATGGAGAATACGGAGGAGGGATGGAGGAAACGGCTTCACCGGCATACCAGTAGGAAATTAACTATTTTTTCCCTTCATTATGGCTCCCAAATGTACGTTTTTTTAAATAATTATGTAGGGTACTGTATTGTGTTAGGATAGGCGAAGTGCTTGGTAAAATACAGTACTGTACGTATAAGGTGAAGTATGTATATATGTTCCGACTTACGTCAAAATTCGGTTTACGACGCCGCGTAGGAACGGATCTCCGTCGTAAGTCGAGGACTACCTGTAGTTGATTATCTCCCGGCTCCGCACATTAAATCTAAAGACGAGTGGTTCAGAGTTGCCAGATCTTGCGACAGAAACAAGCAGCCAGCTCAATGAAATCAAGCCCAAAACAAGCCCAACTGGCAACCCAACACATTGTGTAAAACAGGCCATTTTTACACAGTATAAACAGTGGTTAATTTGAGCCGGATCCTGCCAGAACAAGAGCCGGGAACTCTCCCATTTTGACCTGTTGTGTTCCAGCAACTCTTTGTTCGGATCCGGCAACTCCACCTCTATAAAAGTCTAAAGTCATTGCACATTTTTTTGACTATTTATTAAAAAGTCAATGAGAGGAGATGTTGCCTTTAGCCCAGCGGACCCAGTCTGTGGAGTGGATGTTCCAGCCGCAGCACGCACGGCGAACCAGCTACATGCTCCAGATGGTCCCATTTATGCAAGGAGGTTCTGCGCGGAGTCCTTCTCTCCTCCTCTTCTCCAAATATTGTCCCTACTCAGCGGGGCTGCGCACAGAAAAACACCCCTTCTCTCCTCCTCTCAGACCCCCGAAACAGAAATGATCATTTATTCTACAGAATAAATAAATGCCCTGCGACAGTGCACGTTATGCACAGCGTCTCCAGACAGCTCTAGAGAGCACACATCAGCAGGTGTCTGAACTCCTGCTACATTTCAGACATAATAAATAATCAAGCTTACTGTAAAAATAAATTAAAAATACAAACATAGAAATGTTTGATGTGTTATTCACATTGTACGTCACGTTTCAAGACAACTACGCCAATTTGTCAAAATAACAACAGCAATCAAAATGTAAAAAAGACAGTCCAATTTACTTGAATAAAAAATGGATGGATGATTGGATGGATGGATTGTCCGACAATAGAGAATTGAAGCCTTCAGGTGCTTCAAATGGTGCCACGAGACTGGAGCAAGAGCGGAGAAAGTGAGGGGAGGGAGGAGAGGGTTTAGGACACCTGACAGAATCGGAGCTGCTCATTCACACACAACCTGCTGTTCTTCTCCAAAATAGTAATTTTATTACCGGTAAGTGTTTACAAATGTAGGTAAATGTTGATGTATAACAACCTGTTAAAATACACCAAAATGCAGGAAATGGCATCAGTTATTCTAAATTTTCTGTGAGAGGTCCACCCACCCACCCACACACATACACACACAGACCCCCACCCCCACCCCAGGAGCATGGAAGAGCCAAACTACCTACTACCACGCGTCTTTTGCTTTATTGTGCAGAGCTGGGACATAATCCACAAGTTTCACTTGGAAATAAAGTCAAGCCCAAATAAACAACTTCACGTTCAAAAACAAGCCCAAAAAACTGCAACTCACAAGATTTGCAAGTGACTTTAGAAAGAAAATATGCAAGCCCAAAGTTGCTTATAATAAGCAGACTTGGCAACTCTGGTGGTAGTAGGTAGTTTGTCTCTTTCACGCCCCGTTTCCTGTTTATCGTTCCCGCCCAAGTTGGCGAGGCGACAGGCGCGCACTCAAACACTCATACCGTGGCCGACCACTAGGGGGCTCCACTCACACGCAGATGTCAAGATGCTTTGTTCTTTAAAAATATGTAAAAAAAATATGATTTAAATATTTGTTACATTTGTAAAATATATATTGTTTTATCAGAGCTTAAAAGTATGTTATTCAAAGTGTTTAGCATAATTTTGCTGTTGTTTATGTGTAATTTCATAATAAATGTTTATACTGTTTAAAAACTGCCTCTGTTTTACACAATGTGGTGGGTTGCCAGTTGGGCTTGTTTTCATAGAGATGGTTGCTTGTTTCTATCGCGAGATCTGGCAACCCTTGGGCAGACCAGAGAGGATGACAGACAGAATGTAAGGTGAGAAACGGGTGTCATGTTTACCTGTGACAGTTTTTAATGGGACAACTTGACAAAGAGGCTGCTGTTGTTGTGTGGTCTGTTTAAAAGAAAGATAAGGCTGCTGTGGCAGGCAACAAATACCACCCAGAGCCCAAGGACTCTGAGAATGAGATTTGCTTGTTTTACTACAGCAGGAAAAAAAAACTCGTTGCTCAAACAAAATGTGTCAGGAGGTCTAGCTCGACGTTGCGTTGCATTTAACAAAGTCTCTTTTAGTCCCCGCTGAGCCCGTTCTCTTGAAAAATGAAATGAACCGAGCTTAAACAAAAGAGGATCAAAGGGGAAGAAAACACGAGGATCAAACACTCAAATAAAGCATTTTTCTTCCATCTCTCCAACACAAACCCAAGGGACAAGAAGGACCAGAGTTACTGGCACTGGAAGCTGCCGGGACAGAGTCAGAAGCTCTGAGAAGAACGAATAATCCCCCAAGTCTGATGGAGATGGAGCTTGTTGTGGTTTGCCTGAGGGGCCCGGTGAAAAACAGCCCAGAATCGGTCATCTTCCTGCGGCTATGTTCAATAGCTCACACTTGACATTCACAGCAAGGCAGTTGTCCATTTGTGAGAGAAAATCCATTTCAGCTGAACCGTGCTGCACGATGCCTCTGCGAGCAGCAGGGATATGATCTGACATCTGTCAAAAACACTCAGCAGAACGCGTCTCAGCTCGACGGTGACAAGCTGATCACTCACAAAGGAGATCACGCTCTCTCGGGATTCACAGGGGCTGTTTGATGTTTTGGAAAATACGCTCATTTGTTTTCTCTTCTAGAGCTAGACCTGAAAAATCAATACTTTTCTCGTGGACGTGCTGTACGCTAAGAGCCGGCTGTCGTCGCTTGAAGGCGAAAGGGCAATCGTTTGTGCCTTTTGTCTGTTAGCTCGTCTGTCATGTTAGCAAAATATCACATGAACCGCCGGACAAAACTGAAGAAAACTTGAAGTAGGTTAGTTTTAAAATAGCAGTTTTATCTGAGGCAAATGCACACTGCGAGTGTGAAATGACACCTAACAGCGGGAGATACAGGCTCCATCAAAGAACGTTGGGCCGTGATGTAATAAAGATGTAATCTTTATGAAATATTTGACACCGCAATGAGTTGATATCTGTTAGTTTTTTCAATAATTTGGCCCTTTCATTGATGATGGTTGAATTAATACTTTGTATACCATTAACACATTAATACACCGTAAGTGTCTCTGAGCAGCACACCCTATCCCCAATAGACTATATGCCACGGACTTCCGTTCCAGCACTTCCGCCGTCATTACACAGACGGCGCACTTCCGGTTCCATATAAAATTATGGCGACGTTCCCCCTACGGATAGCCGCAATATATTTTCGACCTCGAGTACGAAATTTTGTTTCACCTCATGTACCACATGTGATGTGAATGTCAATAAAGGAGATTGAACTATGAGAACATTTAACAGTTTATAAATGTTATGTTTCCAACTTCTAACAACCAACGTTGGCAGTCTGTTCTCTATACAACCGTAGGAGTCAACTGTTTGTGGCCCAAATCAAAAATCCCAGATTTGGGATTACTTTTTGATTTGGACTGTAAAATAAGGAGCTACTTAAAACTTTTGAGAAGAAACACACCAGATCTGTGCCAGATCATGATTCTACTTTTGATCTTAGTTGATATTGTTATTGATTTTACTTGCTTTATTACTTGTTTTATTGACATTTAATTCTGTTGCACCTTGTAGCACTTTGAGATTTTCATTAATGAAAAGTGCGTTATAAATTGAATTCATTATTATTATTATCTGTGCGACAAGCTGTGGGTTGATGTAGGAGCTACAGACGGCTGAGAACAAACGTGGTCAACTCTGCACACAATATCTTAACAAGACAAACAGAAAGGAAGACACTGCAACGAGTCATAAAGACCGTGGAGTGGATCACAGGGACAAAACTTCTGTCCATGGACTCGGTGTATGTACAGCGCTGTCAAAGAAGAGCAGCAAGAATCATCAGGGACTCACTCCATCCAGCCCACTCTCTTATCAGACACAAACAACGCTCGTTTAACCTGAGACACTGAGCGGGCAGCATCATCGCCCACAGTACAGTTTTTTAAATAGTTGTTTCCTGTCACAGTCAGACTGATGGCAAAACAAAACTACTGATCAGGTGCAATGATAACGCTACACTACCTAACTCCACTTGTCATGTGACATGGTTTACTCTCTGTACAGTGTAGATAGAAACCACATTGCTATTTTATTTTATTTAGTGTTGTTTCAGTGTTTTTAACTATGACAGAGAGCTCTGCACAAGAAATCCAATGTGCCTGGATTACCTGTCTGTGCACAAATAAACAATTTTGAACTTGAACTTTGAATATCTGAGAAAGTTGGGAGCGGCAGGTGGAGGAAACGTGTCTCCACAGACTATTAGTATTGCTATAGCTCAGTTAGGAATCTTAAAAAGTCATTTAGCTTCATTGGTTTGGATGAGACCTGAACGCAGCAGTGAATAACAATAAATCTGCAGCGACTGAGAGAATAGGGGATTAAATCCATAAAGCTTCAAACATTCATTCTAAAATAATTTTTAACTGTACTTCTGACATGATGTCCATGTTGGTGACAAACTCAAGATGCAGACAGGACTCAAAGGCTTGAATGTAAAAAGGAAACTAATTTATTAACAAAAATAAAAGCTCCAACAAAGTTCAGTCAGGTCATCTGGACGGTTTCTTTTTTTCTCAATTGAGAAAGCTCCTCGGATGAAGAGCGAAACGTCTTCTGTTACAAATAAAGTCCAGTTGTTTCTGTATTGAACGCTTTTTTGTGTCCAATAATGCTTAGTCAGGTCTTCTGGACAGCTTTTGTTTTTCTAGAGACGTTTCACCCTCTATCCAGAGGGCTTCATCAGTCTGAGGAGCTCCAAGTAAACAGTTTCCCCACCAACAGTAAACTCCTTAAGTGGACCAACCAGTTTGCTGGACATCAGATGGTTTCTGGGGGCTGTTCTGTCCCCTGTCGACTCCTACCAGGCAGGCAGCTGCAGCCACAGCCAAAGTGGTTCAAGACAACAAAGTTCATGCTCAATCATCCAGGTACCAAATCCAATAATGCTCAGTCAGGTCTTCTGGACAGCTGCTGTGTGCTTTGGTTTGGCTAGCAAGTGCTAAAGAGGCAACCAGTGTTGCTTTCGTTAACAATGACGATGATGAAAATTTTTCGTCGACGCCCCCTTTTTTCATGACAATAATGAGACGGTACTGAAATAAACATTGCTCTTTAATGACTAAAACATGACGAAATGTGTGTGAGTTTTCGTTGACGAGATGAGACTGTACGAAAATGTTAGTCGGTGGTCCGTCAATAATTTAGAATGCACAATATTTCTGCCCATAATTATATTCTGTGTCTGAAAGTAAGCTGTTTGGTCACGCCCACTGCTACCCGACCGCACTGATGCGCCACGCGCTCACCTTTGACTTCATTTCAAACTGGACCATGGCAGATGTTGCACGTTCAACGAAGGGGCTCAAATTACTCAAATTAATTTGTAAAGACTAATATGTTTTCTTTTTCTTTTAAAGACTAAAACTAGACTTAAAATTTTTAAGTTTTTGTCGACTAAAGCTGGACTAAAACCATTAAATATAGAAATAACTAAAACTGACTAAAACTAAGAAGTATTTTTGTCTAAAAGACTAAGACTAAAACTAAAATCAAAATGGCAGTTAAAAACAACACTGGAGGCAACAACACATCAATCGGCTGTTATTGCACTAAAACATGGTTTAACTGTTGATAAATGAATTTTAACATTCCTGAGCTGCAGAGCAGGGGCAGAGGAGAACCTGATCTTTCGGTCGGGTCAGTTTGTGCTTCACACACTAACACTTACCTCTGACACAATCTGGTAAGTGTGATCAGAAGCCGTTTTCGCACTGCACGGCCCTCCCCAGCCCGGCTCATCCCTGGTTGGCCCAGAGCCCGGTCTGGCCCGCCCCCGCTCATTACGCATTGTGTGGAGAGTCGCCTTGAAGTGGGTGGGGCGTTCTCTTGAAGTGGGTGGGGTGTTCTCTTGACGTGGGTGGAGTGTTCTTGTGTGCACGCTTACAGTGTTTTAAGAGAGGACACGTTGCTCAAAAATATTTCTTAGCTGAATATATATATTAGTGTTTCTGAGTTAATTTTTTGTTAATAACTGATTACAAATCAGCTTATGTTAGAACGTAAATAACACGAAGCGCGCACCCATAAAGAGCATTTACCTTTCAGCGCGAGCTGAATGTCATTAAAATATAACTTATATTCTCTAACTCTTGCGCGCAGCCAGGGTTTTAAAATATAACTAATAATCTCTAACTCCTACGCATAGCCAGAATGTTACGAGGGGTAATTCCTTTATAGGTAAAGTGGACTCCTAAAAAAACCAATACGCCGCTGTGGCCGAGAGGAAGCGTGCTCGGCTTTACACTCTACATTTTATCTTGACTCGTACGGGTTCGAATCTCACCTGGTACAAGTTATTTTATGTTTGTCTTTTATTGGATAAAAAAAGAAGGAGTTTGTGTTAACCAAAAGTCCCGCCCCTGCTGCAAACAACAAATCAAATGTGAGCAGTACATGACTTCAAACTGGGCCCGGGAGCTCGGCCCGATAAGAACCTGCGTCGAGCGGGTTCCAAAACAAGAGCTGACGCCGGCCCGAAAAGGCTAATGCGAACCACACAAACCCGGGTTAGAAGGTGGGGCGGGGCGGGCCCGGGCCGTTGAGGGCCGTGCATTGCGAAAACGGCTAGAGAAGCCTCCTTCCTCTCTTTACATCAGGCCTCTATTGATCTCTGTCTTGCTAACCACTCGAGCAGAGCTTTACGTGGTCTCTGGTAACAAAAGCCGTTTTGTGTTTCCAGCTTCATGTTTGGTATTAAAAACTGGTTCGAGTTCCTAAATGAACTGCAGATAGTGTCTCCTGTTTCCTTTTCTTTGTCATCCACGTGATTTGCTGATTCCTCCTGCAGGACGAGTTTGTTATTAATTGATTGCTTCACAAAGCAACAAGCTCGGAGAAAAGTTGCTGCCCGTGGGCGGTTCTGTGTTCAGGAACAACACGCCGTGTCTTCCCCAGTCTCTGAAGGAGCTGAAAGCCCCTGGGAACAATTGGTGACAGAATCCCGAGCAGAGCCGCGGGGGTGAAAACAGGATTTTATTCTCTCTCTCCACAGACAGCAGAGCAGAACAATTTATCGTAACGGTACAAATGAAGGATGCAGCTGTGTGGGCCGGCCGAGGCGTTCCTTAATTCTGCCGGGAGGCGTCGTGAAGCATCACGGATGACCTCCTCAACCTTCATTATGAAAAGAAAATTTGATTTTTCTTTCGTTTTTTTTTAAGTGTGATTTTGTTTACATTGCAGTGCAATATTAATAAAACATGGAAAGATGTCAGCCTGAGGAGAAAAGCCTTGTGTTTACATGGAGAAGCTCCGTTTTTTTTTTTGTTTATTTGTTGTCGGTATGGACAAAACCGGCATTTCTTTTTGCTAATACAGTACTTTTCTTTACTTGTTCTGGTAAAACACATAAACATGACTTTAAACCACCCACCAGGTTCGTAAGCAGTCTGATGAGATACATCTATATAGAAAGGTTAAAAAATAAGAAATAAAACATCACTCCACATGAGAGCAGACTTTGTTTGTGTTGTTTTCTGTTTCATAGCAACAGAAGACTAAAAAAGATTAAGCTATTTATTGTTTTACTTACATCGTTTTAGAGTAGACGTACAGGTCTGACACGGTTACAAGGTTTTCGGTGTTTCTGTGTGGATGTAAACATTTTTCTAGAAGTGGTCCCTTATTAAAGGTTCAGTCTGCAGTTTCTGTAGAACAGCAGCACTTAGAAAAAATTTCAACAAGCAAAGCATTCTGATCCCTCCCCCTCAGAGCCATATATGGCTCTGCCCCCTTGTGGTCTGTTGAAATTTGAATTCAAGCTCTGTTTTTATTGGCTGATTCAAATTCAAGCTCGGTTTTTATTGGCTGGTTACAAACTTTGTTTTTATTGGCTGGAAAATGGCGGGTCACTTTTTCTTTTTAGAAATGCTTATTTACCACCTGGAGAAGCAAGGGGACAATATTTTTTTTTAGTTTTTTCAGAGATTACCTCTCTAACATCAATCTAGTGACAGAGTGAAGAAATATGTTAAAAATATATTGTTTGAAAAGTTACAGACTACATTACAATCTTACATACCCCAGCTTTAATGAGGATGTTAAAAAGAAGAAATAAAATGATTGTTTGGGAAAAACTGTGTTTCCGTGTGGACAAGAACAAACTCTGCTCCAAGCAACGTCTTGATCGTAGATTGATTTTTTTAGTTGATTTATTTTAAAGAAGTGCCTCATCTTTTCACATCAGTGTAGCACTTACTTTTTTCTTCTTCTTTCGGCTGCTCCCTTCTTCAGGGGTCACAGCGAACTAACTTGCACGAAGACATGGAAATGACACAACCACAGACCACCCAGCTACCACAGCTCTCTGTGTGGAGCAGAGAGCTGCTATCTAGGGCACCTGGGGGAGCAGATGGTGGGGGTTAAGTGTCTTGCTCAAATGCTCCGAGCGGGACACATGAGGGTGGAGGCAGGTGTGGGTGCTTCACCTTTCCCACCCGCATTTTGATGTTGTCAGTCCAGGGAGTTGAACCGGCGACCTTCAGATCACAAGCCCACCTTCTCTAACCTCTGTGCCACCACTCCCTTTCAGTGTAGCACTTATTTATCTTAAAATGAAAACATTACCACGTGGATGGATCAACACATGAAGAGGTCTTTAAGAATTAGAACAACTTATTCCAGTAGAACAGAATAAAAGTTTACACTGAGATAATGTGTTATTCCACGTGCAGCTAGCTATTTTTTACAGGTATAAGCATGTGCACATTGTCTTCATGTTGCTCTGTGTTATTGATTGTAATTATTAATCAGACACATTCACTTAAGAGTCATGGTTTGATTCCACTGTAATAAGAGCTTGTCCTAAAACATCATTCAGCTTTAGGACAAACATTTGAATGAATTCTGACTTTTTCCCCCCTCAACGTATTTGGGGAAATATTATCTTAGAGTGTTTTCTTTTGAGTTTTCAACTAAGAGAGTAGTAAGTCACTGTGACGTAGAGCTGTTATTTCTAACCTGGGCCGGGCCATGATAATGTGCTGGACGGGTGGGCCAGGTCGGTGTCGGTTTATTGCGTCAACGGAACAGCCGCAGTTCAATTATATGGCAACATGGCTTGCCATAAGATCCAATTATATGGCAACATGGCTTGCCATAACATCCAATTATATGACAACATGGCTTGCCATACTTTCACCAGCCACACACGGCAATTTCACTGCGAACTGACCAACCTTAAGGTAAAATAAAGTTCAGTTAAGCTTCAGGTGGGACTATACTGCCAGGCAGTGATCCAGTGCCCCAAATGGACGGTCATTCAGCCGCCGCACTCAGCGGACGCGCATGACCGATGACCCAAACGTGTGAGATCCCAAAGCAGTCGTGTCAGAGCGGTCTGTGTCTGAATAAATCAGAATTCAGAATTATTTCAATGAAAAGATTATTTCAATTCATAAACACCTTGGACCAAATACTGCCCCAGCATCCTTGTTGAACTCCCCCCTCCCTCCCTCCCTTTCTCTGTCTTCTCCCTCCCCTCTGCTGATGACATTGCTGACATTATCAGCAAGTCCAAGTCCTCATCCTGTCAACTTGACCCATTTCCCACAGTTCTTGTTAAATCCTGTCTCCCGTCTCTGCTCCCTATCATCACTAATATCATCCACTCCTCCCTAACCTCTGGCATTGTTCCCACAGCCTTCAAATCTGCTGCCATCACCCCCATCATCAAGAAACCAGGTCTTGACTTTACCAACTTCAGTAATCTTCGTCCGATCTCCAATCTGCCCTTCATCTCCAAGATCCTTGAAAAAACTGTTGCTAGTCAACTTCACTCACACCTGTCCAACAACAACATTTATGAAGAGTTTCAATCTGGATTTCGCCCCCACCATAGCACCGAAACAGCTCTAGTAAAAATTACTAACGACCTTCTTCTTGCTGCTGACTCTGGTCTTCTGTCCATCCTCATTCTTCTTGATCTAAGTTCTGCCTTCGACACCATCTGTCATTCTATCCTCCTCAACAGACTAACCTCCATTGGCATCTCAGGTACCCCGTTAGACTGGTTCAACTCCTATCTCTCTGACCGCACTCAATTCATTCAGCTTAAATCCTTCCGCTCCCAGTCTTCCCCTGTCTCCACGGGTGTCCCCCAAGGCTCTGTCCTCGGACCCCTCCTCTTCATCATTTACCTCCTTCCTCTAGGTCACATCTTCCGCAAATACGGCGTCCATTTCCACTGTTATGCTGATGACACACAGCTCTACTTGTCATCAAAACCTAACTCCACCCACCCACCCTCACCGACTGTCTCAATGAGCTAAATCACTGGTTTTCTAACAATTTCCTTCAACTAAACAGTAACAAAACAGAAATCATTCTCGTCTGTACCAAAAACTCTATTTCAAAATCAGAACATCTTCTCGTCCCCCTTAACAACTCTCTGCTATCCCCCTCCCCTCAGGTCAAGAGCCTCGGTGTCATCCTCGACACCACTCTCTCCTTCACTTCACACATCAACAATATTACTCGGTCTGCCTATTTCCACCTCCGTAATATTAACCGTCTCCGTCCTTCTCTCACACCCCGCTCCACAGCCATCCTTGTGACTTCCCGTATCGATTACTGCAACTCCCTTCTCTACGGCCTCCCCAACAAATCTCTCCACAAGTTACAGATGGTCCAGAACTCAGCTGCCCGTGTCATCACTCAAACCTCCTCCTATAACCACATCACTCCTGTCCTGCAGCAGCTCCACTGGCTCCGGTTAAATCACGCATCATCTTCAAAATTCTACTTCTCACGTTCAAATCTATCCACAACCTTGCCCCTCCTTATCTATCTGACCTCCTACAAATCTCCATCCCATCACACTCTCTCAGATCCTCCTCTTCGCTACATCTCCATGTACCCTCTGCCTGCCTCTCCACCATGGGGAGCAGGGCCTTCACCTGCTCTGCCCCTCACCTCTGGAATGCTCTACCGCCAGACCTTCGAAACACCACCTCCCTTTCTCTGTTCAAGACAGCCCTGAAAACACATCTCTTTAGACTAGCTTATCATTAACTTTACTAAATGTATTTTTATTATTTTGCATTTTATAATCTTTATGTATTTTATATTTCAATTTGTCACTGATAATGTTTGCACTGTATTGGTTTGTTAAGTGTCCTTGGGTGTCCTGAAAGGCGCTTTTAAATAAAATGATTATTATTATATTATTATAATTCAGGCAGAAACAGGGATTTGATGCTCTTTGATAGCCATCAAAGGACAACAGAGGACGCCATCTCTTCCGTGGTCCACACTGCTCTCACCCACCTGGATCAGAAGGACTCATACGTGCGTCTGCTCTTTGTGGACTTCACATCTGCCTTCAACACCATGATCCCCCAAACTCTGATAGACAAACTATCTACACTTGGACTAAGCCCCTCCATTTGTAACTGGGTACTAGACTTCTTAACAGACAGACCACAGTCCGTGAAGATCCACAACTTCTCCTCCTCCACCATAACCCTCAGCACTGGCTCTCCTCAAGGATGTGTGCTGAGCCCCCTTCTGTTCACTCTGCTCACATATGATTGTACAGCCACACTTCCAGGCTGTCATATTGTTAAGTTTGCAGATGATACAGCGGTGGTGGGATGCATCACAAACAATGATGAGTCCAGCTACAGACAGGAGGTGGAACACCTGGAGAGCTGGTGCAAAGAGAATAATCTTCACATGAATGTGAAGAAGACAAAGGAGATGATTGTGGACTTCAGAAGGAATAAACACACCCACGCCCCACTGAAAATAGGTGGATCTGCAGTGGAAGTGGTCTCCAGCTACAAATACTTGGGTGTACACTGAATGATAACCTCAGCTGGAGCAACAACACCACCAGCCTGATCAAGAAAGGTCATCAAAGACTCTACTTCCTCAGACGACTGAGACGTGCTGGTCTGAGCAGCCCAGTTCTCACCTCGTTCTACAGGTGTGCAGTGGAGAGCGTCCTGTGCTCCAGCATCAACGTGTGGCATGGAGGCTGCACAGTTGCAGAGAGGAAAGCTCTACAGAGAGTGGTGAAGGCTGCACAGAGGTCTGTCGGAGTCAGTCTCCCCACCATCACAGACATTTACACCTCCAGATGCAGGAAAAGAGCCACCTGCATCATGAAAGACCTCACTCACCCAGCACACTCACTCTTTGCCCCACTCCCCTCAGGACGGAGGTTGAGGAGCATCAAATGTAGAACCACTAGACTGAGGAACAGCTTCTACCCTGAGGCTGTTAGACTCATGAATGAATAAATAAAAATAAAATAAAAATAAACACTGCAAAATATCACATCATGCTGATGCTGATCTGTTTTCTTGTTGCTGTGTTCATCTGTGACCATCTGCTCATACAGACTCATGTTCGTGCTGCTGTTTATAATGATGTTTTTCCACTATATTAGGGCTTAGTGTATTACTAGTTGATGTTTTTCTTAGTTAATTCTAGATGTTATTACTGTTTTTCTCTTGCATTTGTTGTTGGATGTAACTGGGACCCCGTGTACATAATTAATCTCGTTTTCATCACATGTACCACATGCGGTGCAAATGACAATAAAGACTCTCTGACTCTGACTCTGACTAACATCAGTACAGTTTGTCAGTAGATAGTGACAGAGTGAAGAAATATGTTAAAAATATATTGTTAGAAAAGTTACAGACTGCACTACAATACAAAGGATGGGAGTCTTCACATATGATGGTAGGATGAAGCGGGAGGATGATCGGGAGTTTGTCGTAATGAAGGAGCTGAGTCAACATACACCACTCTCAATTTACCCCTCTGTTCATGTTCCAGTCCTCTTGTGGTCATGAGTTTTATATCATGACCAAAAGAACAAGATCCTGGCAACAAATAGCCAAAACCTTTTTTTTTCTTCTTTAGGTTGGCTCAGCTCAGCAGTAGGGTGAGAAACGTCACCATCTGTGTGTGTGTGTGTGTGTGTGTGTGTATGTCTGTCTTGAGTGTGTGGGCAGGGGTGTCGCTCTCAATTGGTTTTAGTCATATTTAACCAATAGATGCTTCTGTGTAATTTTGTCTTCCAGTGCTCCACTTCCTCATGGTGTCACCCAGGGCTCAATCCTGGGCCCTCTTTTATTTGCTATTTACTTACCCCCCTCGGCTATATTTTTAGGAAACATGGCATTTCACTTCTATGCTGAGAATCTAAATGAGAACAAGACTGAAGTTAGGATGTTTGGACCAAGTTGCTGTTCTTCTCCTAGCATAGAAATGGGCTCGCTGTCATTTTATAATAATAATAATATTATAATAATAAACTTTATTTGTATAG
>JBBPBX010007047.1:0-30174 GCA_038048925.1 Garcialebias charrua | reverse complement strand
TGGTGGGGAGACTGACTCCAACAGACTTCTGTGCAGCCTTCACCACTCTCTGTAGAGCTTTCCTCTCTGCAACTGTGCAGCCTCCATGCCACACGTTGATGCTGGAGCACAGGACGCTCTCCACTGCACACCTGTAGAAGGAGGTGAGAACTGGGCTGCTCAGACCAGCACGTCTCAGCCGTCTGAGGAAGTAGAGTCTCTGATGACCTTTCTTGATCAGGCTGGTGGTGTTGTTGCTCCAGCTGAGGTTATCATTCAAGTGTACACCCAAGTATTTGTAGCTGGAGACCACTTCCACTGCAGACCCACCTATTTTCAGTGGGGCGTGGGTGTGTTTGTTCCTTCTGAAGTCCACAATCATCTCCTTTGTCTTCTTCACATTCATGTGAAGATTATTCTCTTTGCACCAGCTCTCCAGGTGTTCCACCTCCTGTCTGTAGCTGGACTCATCATTGTTTGTGATGCATCCCACCACCGCTGTATCATCTGCAAACTTAACAATATGACAGCCTGGAAGTGTGGCTGTACAATCATATGTAGAACCACTAGACTGAGGAACAGCTTCTACCCTGAGGCTGTTAGACTCATGAATGAATAAATAAAAATAAAATAAAAATAAACACTGCAAAATATCACATCATGCTGATGCTGATCTGTTTTCTTGTTGCTGTGTTCATCTGTGACCATCTGCTCATACAGACTCATGTTCGTGCTGCTGTTTATAATGATGTTTTTCCACTATATTAGGGCTTAGTGTATTACTAGTTGATGTTTTTCTTAGTTAATTCTAGATGTTATTACTGTTTTTCTCTTGCATTTGTTGTTGGATGTAACTGGGACCCCGTGTACATAATCTCGTTTTCATCACATGTACCACATGCGGTGCAAATGACAATAAAGACTCTCTGACACTAGCTGTGTTTCCATCCATTTTCATTTCGAATTTTGAGCTACCTCGCAAATATGTAAATACAAATTAATGCAGATCAGAAGTGTTTCCATCTACTGGCTTGAAGCGCTTCTTCCAAGCCGCGCACAGCGTCATTACGTCAGACGTCAGCGTCATTACGTCAGACGTCAGCGTCATTACGTCAGACGTCAGCGTCATTACGTCAGACGTCAGCGTCATTACGTCAGACGTCAGCGTCATTACGTCAGACGTCAGCACTGCGCATGTCTACAGTAAACAGGAAGTAGCGGTTGAAAACAGAACCCGGCCACACATCTCATCAAAATGGAGAGAATATTTCAGGTACGTGTTGCTATCGGGCGAGTTGTATTTATTCTGTCATGCCAACTAGTTTTAGCGATGTTACATGTTGTCCGGAGCGGAAACAGCTGATCAGTCACGTGACGTGAATGTTCGCTACGGCAGCACGAGTCGGCAAATGTGTTTCCATCTGTCGTTTTGCGCATCTGCTCATTTTCGCAGATCCCAAAAACCACCTCAAGCGAGCGTATAAACTTTTTGGCGAACTTGAGAAAGTAAATACGGATTTTGCCGTTTCCATTAAGCTTTTCTGCTGCGATACTTCAAAATGCGCACCTAGAAACCTTGATGGAAACACGGCTATTGACAAACGCCCCCTGAGCTCTGATCTTCTGCCCCTTTTATTCAGCCGCGCGTCACTGTGGTAAAGTTAGTTTTATGTTGGACATTCAAGCTCCGTGGCTTCACCGGTTGTTCCTCTCGTTCGATCTGATGCAGCAGTCTGATTTCGGTCAGCCAAACTCAAAGGAGAGGAAGACACCGCTGAAGCCAGGGAGCTCGAATGTCCAACGTAAAACTAACTTTACCACGGTCGGAAGACACCGCTGAAGCCAGGGAACTCGAATGTCCAACGTAAAACTAACTTTACCACGGTCGGTGCATCCCCTGACTGTTATTACAAGCAGTCAAAGCTTCATTAAAAATGTTGGGGGTTTGTTCGGGTTCGGAAATTAATAATTTCTGTTCATTATTGTTAATTTGTCGAGTCGGGTGGGGTTCGGAAATTATGGCTACGGGCTGGGCCGGATCAGATTTTTTTTGGCCTGAATGCAACTCTACTTATTGTAGAATAATTGCAAAAGTCAACATATGTAGACGCCAACTCTAGAATTAAAATACGTTTAGAAAAACGTATTTTTTGCTTTTAACTATACAGTATTTTAAATCTGTTAACATGTTTCTTTTTCTTCCAGGCGTAGTTTTTAACCTTTCCAATCTTTTGAGTTATTGGATGTGGAGTGTTCAGTAGAGGACGAGAAAATAAACTACAGTATTTTCTTAAAGAATTCTTAAAGAAGAAAAACCTCTTTTCTCTTTACATGCTGCCATTAGGATCAATCATTGCACGTCATAATCTGGCTTTTCACATGTATGCAGACGATTTACAAATCTATCTGCCAGTCACTCCCAACCCCTCACTCAGTTCAAACACTCTTGTCAACTGCTTAAATGACATTAAGCACTGGCTCTCTCAAAACTTCCTCCACCTAAACACAGATAAAACTGAATGCATTTTATTTGGTGCACCCGATGACACCAGCAACATCCTTCCCAGTCCCAGTGTTGGTTTTCCCCTCCCCCACTTCAACCCGGTGGTCAGAAATCTTGGAGTGCAGCTTGACTCCAACTTAAAGTTTGATAAACAGATCAGTTCTGTTGTCAAGACCAGCTTTTTCCAGCTCCGTCTGCTCTCTAAAGTCAAGTCATTTCTCAGCCGTGGTGATCTGGAGAAGGCCATCCATGCCTTTGTGACCTCCAGACTTGATTATTGTAATGCTTTGTATGTTGGTATTAATCAATCCTCCATCTCCCGTTTACAGCTTGTACAGAACTCTGCCGCGCGCTTTTTGACCAACACACGAAAATATGAACACATCACTCCTGTCCTGTCCTCTCTACACTGGCTCCCGGTTCAGTTCAGGATACAGTTCAAGCTGCTCCTGTTTGTTTTCAAAGCTCTGAATGGACTTGCTCCTCTGTACATCTCAGAACTTTTGAAAGTCCATCAGCCCGGCAGAGATTTACGATCTGCCAGTCAACACCTGCTGGAGGTGCCTCGCTCAAGGTACAAACAATGGGGAGACCGGTCATTTTCTGTTGCCGGCCCAAAAGCCTGGAACAGCCTCCCCCTTGAGCTGCGTGCCACCTCTGATCTGACTCTGTTCAAAACCAGACTGAAGACCCACTTGTTCAAAAAAGCTTTCAGTGTGTAACTTTTATTACTTTTGGTATTTTAGTATGTAGCATTTTTTATTTCCATTGCCTTCTTTTATTACTGTTGTTTTTTATTCTATTTTCACTGATTTATTGTTCCAGTTTATTCATCTTTTTATCCTGTTAAGCACCTTGGTCAATGCAAGGCATTGTAGGAAGGTGCTATACAAATAAAGTTTATTATTATTATTATTATTATAATTGTGATGATTCTTTTTGCCAAAGGGAAGGCTGGTTTCTTGCTTTTTTCTTTTAGTTCTTTGATGTGCGTTGTTTTCTTGGGGATTAGTCATTCATGATGCGGTCCTTTAGAGGTGGGAGATATAGAATTTTTCACTCCTTTCAGTATTTCTTTGTTTTTGGTTCAATATTTGTTACAGATTTTCTCTCGTTCTCTCTCGGGAAATGCTCGTTTTTTCCAACACATTCAATTTTTTATTCTATTTTTATCCTTGCTATTAAAATTTCACCCCTCTGACCCTTTAACCCCCCCTTCCTGTCTGTCTGTCTCTCACACAAGCTCATGACCTTGTTGTCCTTAAAGTGAGACTGAACCCAGGTTGAGACGGTAACTCCTCCCCCAGGCCATTTTCAAAATTTCTCTCAAAATGGGCGTGTAGAGAGTCAAGCAGGGGAGGAGGTTGTGGGTTGTCCTGTGTTCACGCCCCCTCTAGTGGTGAACTCTCACCCCTCCCCAAGTTTAGATTTCAAAATGGCGGATAGTCGCGTCTTCAGTAAGTAACAGCCTAAACTTGTACTAAAATAACAGTTCTAAAATGTTGTTGCGTGTATTTAATCACACACAGCTTAAGCGTATGCTTCTGAACACTGAACACATGAAAAACCTGTGTTTAGCTGCATGGCATGAGGTGTACGGTTGTGTTTTTGTCTTTGTTTGGATCACAACGGAGTTGTAGTCCAGCTGCAGTGACTTTAATTCACCACATCTTATTACTTAGCACATTACAAAAGTAACGTTTCATAATATATTTTATTTTAAAATATTGATTTCATCTACCCTCGTTTTTTTGACGTTTTGGCTTAATTTTAATATGCAACCTAGAACTGAACACACGTTGTTTTTTGAATTGACTATAAATGAGCACTAAACAGTGGTAAAATATTTTATTTGTTTTCCAAAGATCCGTGTTTAGAAACATTCTATAAGCTTGTATGATATATTTGTTAGGACGTGCATACAGTATATGTTTAAGCTATGTGTCAGCTAATCAAAACTGAGCACAGCTGGTAAGATTTATGAGAAATTATATTTTTTCAATGCAAACCAAACAAATTGCAATGAATTTAACAATACTGTATCCTTTCAAATGTTTTTTTCAGAGAACTGTGATGACTCAAGCACCCATGCAGCAGCCACGCAAATGTTGGTACAGCTGAGACCCTGGTGTTTGTTTGTGGCTGGCAGGTGCAGCATCTTGAAGGTGGTTGGGACTGCTTTCTCTTCTGTCCACTGCATCCATACAGACGAGCTGGAGGTGGTGTCCCGTGACACGACACAGAAACTTTTGTTGTTTTGAATTAACTTACTGTTAATAAAATGAATCATAAACAACTAGTTTTTGTAATCAATTTCTTTCTTTACAGACCTCTGTATTGATAAATACATTTCCAAGTCATACATCAAAGTCAAATTTAAAAGTCAACTTTATTGTCCAAACTGCAATATGTACAGAACATACACAGGATTGAAATTGCATTTCTCTCAGATGCATGCATAATTTAAACAAACATTTAATAAACATGTTTACATCAGCAATTTTTACAAAGTAATGTTTAAATTTAATATAAATTATAATTGTTTCAGGTGTGCAAATATTAAATATTGTAAAACAAAAGAAACAAAGTGCAATAATCAATTAGAGTAATCCAAATTGTACATTATTAAAAAAGTTATAGGAAGCATAAATTTTTAAACGTTAAAATTTAAAAGTTTCCTGTACTTGAATTTATGACTTATAAAAAAATCCCTTTCTGACATAGGTTATGGCCAGATGTGAACAGGTGGGTGTGTACACCTGTGTTACAGACCACCCAGGTGCCCAGTCCACACAGGGTTAGAAGAAAACATAAATAATAATTTAACACAAGCACATAGTAATTTACATAAAGGGTATCCTATTCTAAAAGAAGTTCACAGAACCAGATGCGAAGTGCCAAATGTGTGACATGTATTTCAAATTCAGCGGAAGATGATGCAGTCTCGGCCAGAGCTGCGTCATCTCTTGAGACCTCCATCCACGACAATGTTGGGTGCAGCTGAGACCTTGGTGTTTGTTTGTGGCTGGCAGGTGGAGCATCCTGCGGGTGGAGCATCCTGAAGGTGGTCTCGAGTGTTTGGGACTGCTGCACGGCTCAGATTCCCTGGATGTGGAACGCCTCATATGGAGCTAAAAAACAACAACACATTTTTAATCACCTTACAAAAAAACATACTTGAGAAACATTACTGTTCTATCACTTTGTTGACCTGTCAAACAGATGACCCAGTGCAAAATAAATACTGCTGCACAGATTATTATTATTATTTTACAAATACCTTGATCCACAACATTATTTGCAACAAAAGAACGCAGGTGCTGTGCGAATTTCTGTTCCCCCGTGAGAATCTGTTCCCCCTGTGTCGGGAGCGCGCACCCTTTCTCTCAAATAATGAAAAAACAACAACAACAAAAACCCAGAAAATAGCAGCTAGAAATAATTTTTCTCCAGTCATATTTTTAATTTGAATGAGATTTAGCCTACCACAAAGCCTACACTTATCTTTGCAGGAAGTTTTCTTGTCCTCTATCAGCTGCTTCCAGCCTTCTATATTAGTAATAAAAATTATAAATAGGCTATATATGATGTGTTGGTGGCTGATACTTTGTATTTGTCAGACTAGATTCTGTCGGAGATAAATAAATAAAAAACCTGTACAGTAGTCTACACCCCACACTCTAGACCAGGTTTATTTATTTAGTGGAGGTTTTATATTTATTTATTTATCACCAGGAGCTGTCGATTAAAATGAGCTATAACTGTGACACGATAGTGTGGACTCGTTTCAGAACTCAGATGCGCCTCACGGTCGGATCCCGACACAGGGGGAACAGATTCTCATCTCAGGGGGGAACAGAGCATTTAAACACAACTACAACACAAACTTAACGTTGATCAGCAACAGATGAAAACGCCACGACCTTGTGGGGCCACACCGAAGCAAAGCATGCAGGTCGCAAACACAGCACATGAAGAAACACGTCATATACTCAAAAGATAAATTATGGAATGAAAGGTGTAAAATGGTACTCACCTCCAAACGGATTGTACCCTGATGGTGTAAGGGTGGGTGAACATCAGTTTGAAGAGCTATTCTTGGAACAGCTTCACTCATCAATGCTAATGCTATGTTGCTAATCGCTAATCCAACCCCTGAACTCTGGAGGGGGAGTGACCTTCTCGGGGGAGTGGCTCCACTTTTATATTAAGGCAGGAGACGATGTGACGTCACAACGGAGCAGACATGTCACAACAGAGAAATTGAGCTAATAGTAAAATTAACGTGCAATAACTTCTGTTCAACCCATAGGGCTACCGTGAACACGTTTTTAGACCAAATATTGCCGATTTTAACTAATACGCACAAATACATGAAAATTTACACAGAAATAGTGCTCTGAAACTTTTTATACACATTCTAGGGAGTTTATCAGCTAAAAAAACATAAATTTGGGTTTAGTCGCTCTTTAAGCACGGTGGAAGCACAAAGAGTGAAAAAGGTACAGGCGAGGTCTTGAATTTCCAAAGTGTCACAGATGATTTTCTAAACCTAAATGCCAGCTGACGAGGTAATCCTGAGTACAACAAGCTTTCTGCTGCCGGAGTCACTTTGTGCTCGTTTATGTGATGATGAGCAGGAGGGAGAGGACCGTGACAGAAAAAACACGATATAATGAAAATATTACCATGGACAAGAACATATTTATTCCCCTTGAGAGTATCAGAAAAATGTCAGGGCTGCAACCACTCTGCGGCTGCAGATACGCTTCTTCTCTGTGACTCTGGCAACATTTTTTAGCCTTTTGTGTTGGGAGGGCTTTGCTTTGACTTGTCGAGCATGACGTCTGACTGAGACGGTGAGAAAATGTCTCCACATCATTGCATTAAGTTTTTATTCACAATTTGTTTACTGTCCCAACTTTTTTGGAATCCGGTTTGTACATTGCAGCAAAAAGCTGCAGAAGGGTGATTTTTGCACCTCTGTTTGAAAAGAGTGTCACCTTTTTGTTTGCTTTAGATGTTTATGAGTCATAAAAGCACAAAGCTGCTGCACTCAGAGAGCACTTTCTCTATTTTTATACGTGTGTAGTTTGCAAGCTTAATCACGACAGAAACATGGACAAACACAAAATGGCCTTTGTGGACTTTGTATGGAGGAAAAGTTGGGCCAAAACATCTTAGAAAAGCTGTCTAAAGTTAAAACATTCAACGTTTTCCTGACAAAAAGTGAAGCCTGACCAGTCAAAGTGGTACAAGCTAGTTATTTAAACACTGCCGTGTCAAAACACCCGATTTACTGAGAAAAAGCAAAACACTTCTTCTCATGTTTCAGGTTTGCCAAGGAGCTATATTATTTATGATTTATTTTTTTAACAAATGCACGAGTCAGCAGTTTAAACTGAACCAACTCAGGCACAGAGTTGAAAATATCTCAGTGTTTCTAAGAGAAAAACGTTTCAAAATAAACGTTTTAAAAAGTACGAAAGTCACAAAAACCGACAGTCATAGCATCTATTGAGTGAGCTGAATGTTTCGATGCATAAATGGCAGTGGTGGGCAACGCTAATCAAAAAATTAGTTCCACAATTTCTAAAACGCTTATTAATTTTTTTAGGTCCACAATTTCAAAAGCACAAATGTCTTATGAAAATTAGGGGAAGCTAATCTAATCCGCTATTTATATTCGACAATTGGTAGCCGGCAGCGTTATGCAATATTTGCACTACACTGCCAACTGAAAAGTAACTAAAATGATCCTAAAAGGATGAAATTACAAAAATCAAAGGATTTATTTAATACTTTACGTACATATATTCTATTCGGCCACAAAATTAACAAAAAAGAGAATGATCTTTTAATCCCTAAAACCACTTTTAAATCTCAAATACACGGGTGTGTCGCCACCGCATTTATACATAAAAGTAACCCAAATACATAAAACTAACGACTCACCGTCGAGTGGTCGACACAAAACACACAATAAAATCCTCCGGCCGCGTTAATTTGGCTTGAAACAGCGGGGTTCTCTGCGGATTTATCCAAGAAACCCAGCACAACCAGCTAGCCACAGAATTAGCCCCTGAGTTCACCTCTGACCCGGAAGATGTCAAGATGGAATAGTCCATTTTTAGTAGGGGGATAAAGAAATCGACCGGTTTTTGTATTGCGTATTTAATGATCGTTTTCATCGTAACTATAATTATTTTTATGTTAAATGTACATTAACAAGCAGGATCAATGTTAGGGATGTAGGTGACTGGCCGGGGCGCGGCGGGGCCGGTGCCCCTGCTGATTGGGATCCCCAGGCAACGGCATCATTTGCCTACATGGTAGATCCGAGTCTGTTCTCCGCTCTGCTCCCTCCCCCTCCAACCCTCCCTCCTCTCTGCTCTTTACGGTGGGGAAAAAGGTAAAACAAGCAGCTACGGAGCCAGCATAAGAGCTTGTAAATAAGTTTATTGGTTTTTACTGATAGATAATTAGTTATTAGCGGTACTGCATTTTAAATAAAAATAGCACAAATCCGCTTATGAATTATAAAAGTTAGTCAAACCACAAAAACGCTGACAAAAAGTTTAGGTCCACTGTAAGCGGATTAGCGCTTTAGCGCTCTCTAGCGGTCTGTGCCCACCTTTGATAAATGGCTAAAACAGCACAAAGTATGCAGAGGAAGGTAAACTGCAAAAGAAGAAACAGACAAATAATAGTGTGAATCTAGCCTGGTTAAAACCAGACCCTTGTCCTTCACTTCGCTTCGGACTAGGGTCTGGACTTTCTCCATAGAGAAACGATTCTTGCTGGAGGCGTGGCCTCTGCCTGAGGAACAAAACCATTGGATCTTAGGAAAATTTTGAACAGGGAAAGCATTCTGCTCCCTCCCCCTCTGTGCTCTGCCGAACTTGACATCAGCTCCACCTCCTGCTGAATTTTCTCTCGCTGCCTGCATATTCTGTGTTTATATGTTATAAAACGTTTGAAAAAAATTAAATAAAACCATGTAGCGCTGGTCCAGCACACCAGAAGACCAGAAAACATGCAGGGATTCGGACAGCAACGTAAAACCCTAGTTTAATTCTCTCGTGACAACCTCAGTCATTTCCTTATTCTTTGCACTCAGCGGAGGGAGAGGAGGAGAAGGAGGAGGGAGGAGGGAGCGAACACTTGACTTTTGGCAAAAAAACAAAATAAAACTCCAGATAAGGGATTAAGAAGGGGAAATTAATACATTTGTGTCATTTATAAAACAGTCCTGCATCGCTTTGCATCGCTTTGAATGAGAACATGCGGCTGCTCGCTGGCTGCGCTGGGACAGGTGGGGGCGTGGGTTAGGGGCCAGAACTCCGTCCCTTCTGTTCTCTGATTGGTCCGGTCAAAAATCTACCGGAGAAATCGTTGTCAATGGGAGAAATCCCAGACTGAGCAGTGAAGGGAAATGAGAATTGAGCGGAGCTGCGTAGGAATGGCGAGGGCCAGGCTAGTGTGAATCAGCATTCACACAATAATTGAAAAACCAGTCCAAATCTGCTTTAATTTCAAAACTGTAAATTAAATTAGAAATGTCTGGGTAGCTGCCAACGTGGGCACAAAACATGCTGAGGTATAAAGTGGGTGGAGGTGGGACACCTGCAGTTTTATTTATTTTTAACTGTGCAGATAAAAAAAATGGCAGTTTTCAAAAACTGTTGTTCAAAACGAGCCACACAACTTGCTGATCACTTTGTGGAAACACTCCGACCTCAGTGAGACTACACAATATATTTTTTCTACGTTCTCTCAGTTTTGAGCCACCAGCTGGTCTCTAACAGTTGCACTCTGTTGAGATACTTCCTCTAGGACAGGGATCTGCAATCTGCGGCTCTGGCGCCACATGTGGTTCTTTGGTCCCTCCACGCTTTGACAAAACTAACATAAAACTGAATTTTATAGGATGTTATACGAACAGCTGTTTTCCTGTCATCCTCTTTCTAAATATGTGGGTACTAGTACACGCATTTGCACTCTGGTCCAAACAATCCCACATATATATGGATTATCAGCCGTGCGCGTCCGCTGACGCAATCAAAAACCTGACACGACCCGGCTAGCACATTAAGAACATTATTATGGCCCGGATTCAGGTTAGAAATGACAGATCTAATACACAGAGTAAATTATACTCTAACTCAGGGGTCACCAACACGGTGCCCGCGGGCACCCGGGTGCCCCCAAGGACCATTTGAGGTGCCCTTGGACCTGTTCTAAAAATAGCACAACTCACTACTTAGCTGCATTTAAAATTTCATTTTATTCAGTTGTTATTCTTTTTTTGTATTTATATATATTTTTAAATGTCTATCTTAAAAACATGTTCTTAAAAATATGTTTATTATACATTTTTTTCAATTTACGCTTTATTTGTAAGGGGTGACACAGGGTTCTGTCTTGGGTCCCATTCTTTTCTCCCTATACATCAACGATCTTTGCAGTGATCTGTCAAATGCTTCCCACCATTATTACGCAGATGACACCATCATCTATTGCTGTTCTTCCTCCCTCAGCCAAGCTTTCACCTCTCTTCAGGATGCTTTTAATATTATTCAGTCACGGCTGCAAAAACTTAGACTGGTCCTAAATGCCGACAAAAGCAAGTTCATGGTTCTTGCCAACAGAAAGCTGCAACCAGAGAACCCACCTCAAATTGGAACCCAAGAGGGAAAACAAATAGAAATGGTCTCCACCTACAAATATCTAGGTTTCAACATTGACACTGAACTGTCTTTTAAAACCCACATCTCCAAAATGGCCACTAAACTCAAACTGAAGCTAGGTTTCTTCTTCAGAAACAAATCCTGCTTCTCATGCAAAGCCAGGAGAACATTAGTAGCTGCAACATTCATGCCAATACTAGATTATGGTGACGTGCTGTACATGAGTGCTGCATCAAAATACCTACAGTCCTTAGACTCCATTTACCACGGTGCCCTTCGGTTCATTACTGACTCCAGTTATCGCACTCATCACTGTGAGCTTTACGTAAAATCTGGCTGGTCATCTCTCAGCACTCGCAGATACACTCACTGGATATCCTTCATCTACAAGACCCTCCTAAACCTAGTCCCGTCATACCTCACCTCCTTAATACAAACATCACACAGTCATTACTCCCTGCGCTCTAACGATTTAGTCCTCCTGTCAGTTCCTCCTGTCAGAACTGAACTAGGAAAAAGAGCATTCAGCTTCGCCGTCCCCTCAGCCTGGAACAACTTACAGAAAGATCTGAAACTATCAACATTCATCTCTCCTGGATCCTTTATGTCAACCGTAGTAGAAAATGTCATCAAGAAACTTGACCATTGCAGATGTTTCTAACCATTACTTATCCAATATACATGTAAGATGGTCTAGTGGCAGGGCTTTTGACTACGGATCCGAAGGTCGCGGGTTCGCGCCCCGGCCACTACCCAGCTTGGGGTGTCTATGAGTGCACACCTATTTCTCCAGCTCCCCGGGCGCTTTCAGGCTGCTCACTGCACCACCTGGTAGGTGGTTGGGTTAAATGCAGAGACGAATTTCGTCTGTGTATGGGAACATACGCAGATGACAGGAATAGACATTATTATTATTATTATTATTATTACTTACTTACTCATGTATTACTTATCCAATATACACGAGCTCCCGGTGAAGGGTATTAAATGCATAACAGATTACAAAGGCAAGAACAAACAATGTCCCAAGGACCCATCTCTGCCTGATGCCCTCAATAAGTTTTATGCACGTTTTGATGATCCAAACAGACCAGCTAGCACCAGACTCACCTCATCACCAGATGAAGAGCATCTCAGAGTGACCGCAGCAGAAGTGAGAGGCAGTCTCAGAAGATTAATCCTCATAAAGCAACCGGACCAGACAACATCCCAGGGAAAGTTCTGAAGGAATGTGCGGACCAGCTCTGTGAGGTGCTGGCTGACATCTTCACCACCTCACTTGCACTGGAGTCAGTTCCCACCTGCCTGAAGACCGCGACCATCATCCCAGTCCCAAAGAGCTCCACAGTGACTGGTCTGAATGACTATAGACCAGTGGCCCTCACCCCGATAGTCGCTAAATGTTTTGAGAAACTGGTCATGTCCCACATCAAGGCAACCGTCAACATCAACGAGGACCCTCATCAATATGCATACCGCGAGAACCGATCAACAGAGGACGCCATCTCTTCCGTGGTCCACACTGCTCTCACCCACCTGGATCAGAAGGACTCATACGTGCGTCTGCTCTTTGTGGACTTCACATCTGCCTTCAACACCATGATCCCCCAAACTCTGATAGACAAACTATCTACACTTGGACTAAGCCCCTCCATTTGTAACTGGGTACTAGACTTCTTAACAGACAGACCACAGTCCGTGAAGATTCACAACTTCTCCTCCTCCACCATAACCCTCAGCACTGGCTCTCCTCAAGGATGTGTGCTGAGCCCCCTTCTGTTCACTCTGCTCACATATGATTGTACAGCCACACTTCCAGGCTGTCATATTGTTAAGTTTGCAGATGATACAGCGGTGGTGGGATGCATCACAAACAATGATGAGTCCAGCTACAGACAGGAGGTGGAACACCTGGAGAGCTGGTGCAAAGAGAATAATCTTCACATGAATGTGAAGAAGACAAAGGAGATGATTGTGGACTTCAGAAGGAATAAACACACCCACGCCCCACTGAAAATAGGTGGATCTGCAGTGGAAGTGGTCTCCAGCTACAAATACTTGGGTGTACACTTGAATGATAACCTCAGCTGGAGCAACAACACCACCAGCCTGATCAAGAAAGGTCATCAAAGACTCTACTTCCTCAGACGACTGAGACGTGCTGGTCTGAGCAGCCCAGTTCTCACCTCGTTCTACAGGTGTGCAGTGGAGAGCGTCCTGTGCTCCAGCATCAACGTGTGGCATGGAGGCTGCACAGTTGAAGAGAGGAAAGCTCTACAGAGAGTGGTGAAGGCTGCACAGAAGTCTGTTGGAGTCAGTCTCCCCACCATCACAGACATTTACACCTCCAGATGCAGGAAAAGAGCCACCTGCATCATGAAAGACCTCACTCACCCAGCACACTCACTCTTTGCCCCACTCCCCTCAGGACGGAGGTTGAGGAGCATCAAATGTAGAACCACTAGACTGAGGAACAGCTTCTACCCTGAGGCTGTTAGACTCATGAATAAATAAAAATAAAATAAAAATAAACACTGCAAAATATCACATCATGCTGATGCTGATCTGTTTTCTTGTTGCTGTGTTCATCTGTGACCATCTGCTCATACAGACTCATGTTCGTGCTGCTGTTTATAATGATGTTTTTCCACTATATTAGGGCTTAGTGTATTACTAGTTGATGTTTTTCTTAGTTAATTCTAGATGTTATTACTGTTTTTCTCTTGCATTTGTTGTTGGATGTAACTGGGACCCCGTGTACATAATCTCGTTTTCATCACATGTACCACATGCGGTGCAAATGACAATAAAGACTCTCTGACTCTGACTCTGATGTCATTGTTGATTTTTTTTTTAACTTTATTTACCCAACCGAGGTCTGTCTGCTTGTTTTGTATATAATGTATATAGAAATCTGTCATATCCTGTTGGTTTTGAACTGTCAACATCTGTTTACTGTGATTGTAGTTTTCTTTATTTTCTTTTGATAAGTGCAAATGCCTATTGCCAATGTGACGTGTGCTGCTGACCACTTGACCAGGTCACCCTTGTAAAAGAGATCTCGATCTCAACGGGCTCTACCTGGTTAAATAAAGGTGATTGATTGATTGATTGATATTTCCGAAGAGTTTATCAAACTGATGCCCTTTGTATGACTCCGTACCCACAAAGTAGCTCTCAGTTTCGAAAAGGTTGGTGACCCCTGCTCTAACTTTACGCTTTATTTCTCCAAAGTAGGATACTCAATTAATCCACAATGAAAAAAATAAATCACATATGCCTGCACAGTTCATTGTTTTAGTTTTGTTGTAAATAGACTATATGCCACAGACTTCCGTTCTAGCACTTCCGGTTAGCGGGAATGACACGAACATAAATGACTAAATACAATTAATAAAACATCTACATACACACCAATAATAACTCTATACACATATAAAGTTTAGTTTAGTTTTAGCAGGTTGTTCTTTAGTTTTAGCAGGTCGCTTTCGTAAATGAGCCCATGAGGTTCAAAAGATTTACCTGACTAAATAAAGGTTGAATGAATAAATCCATATAAATCTATGGCGACGTTCCCTCTACGGATAGCCGCGATAAATTCTCGCCCTAAACCCCCTCGGAACAGCTGTACCCACCGGTGGGCGGACTCAACGGAACTCACTTGTAGTGCCAGTAGCTTGCAGCCGCTTCCCGTTTCGGGTCGTTGTCATGGTCTGCTACTAGGAGCTAACGTTAACAACAACGGCAGCGGATAGGAACCGGAAGTGCGGGATGTGGCCGATATTTTAACGGAGGTACGTCACAACTACCCATGGCATATAGTCTATTGGCAAAAAAAATAAAAATTCTTCACAAGAATCCAGTCTTCTGTGATGGACTTGCAACCTATCCAGGGTGTCCCCCCACCTCTTTTCACACAGAGACTGCTGGATATGGGCACCAGTGACCCCCGTGACCCATAAAGAAAGAAGCAGGTAAAGATAAGATGGTGTAGAGGCAGGGCAGCCGACTTGGGACACGAAAGACCCAGGTTCGAACCCTGGTCACTGCATACCTTGTGGTGTGTGGTGAGCAGCACACTTCATCCCCAGCTCCCCGGGCGCTTTCTATAGCTGCCCACTGCACCACCTGGTGGTGGTTGGGTTAAATGCAGAGACAAATTTCGTCTTGTATGGAAACATACACAGATGACAAATTGTACATTATTATTATTATTATTATTATTATTATTATGGATGGATGGATGGAATCCATTCTTTTCTTTTGTCTCATAATGTAAAAATATAAATAAATGTTAACAATCATCAAATGTTTTTAGTTTTATAATTTCACACCTACTGGCCAGAAAAGCCCTCTCAAACAAACTTAAAGTGGCCCATGGGCCACCAGTTGATAATGACAATTGTAGCAGTTTTGCGGCTCTGGACATGTTTAGTTTAGTGAACAAAGGGGCATAAATGGCTCCTCTGATCATAAAGGTTGCAGACCCCTGCTCCAGGAAAAACAAAATAAGTGCAATTCAAAATTAGCTCCTTTATTTTTAGCCCCCTTAAGTGCCTGAGTGATTTTATTAAAGAGAAAGTTGTAAACAAAACAGATGAAGGCTACTAAAAATATCTTTAATGATGATCTCGTTTCTCCTGACATGCATTTCCCTGCGGAGAGCAGCAAGATCCAGGCTGCTGTGTTTACTGACACTCTGCATGTGAAGAGCATCCATCATCCTATCTTGCTCTGCACTCGCAGCGTTTGTCGCCTGTCAAGTTTACAGGAGGGAAAACGCAAACACAAACACCCAAATGACCGAACAGATGGTGCTAAATGGCGAGAGCCAAAAAAAAAAGAACATTTTCCTGCGTTCACGGTGCAGTTTCCACTGATCGTCTTTTCCTGCCATCCAGTGCTTCAATAACTGTCTCAGAGCAGACGTATGAGACGCTCGTGCCCACCACCACCCCAGCAGTTTTCTCTCATTAATTTGGCATCACCCCAGTGAGTCTGAAGAAAAGACTTTGAGGAGCAGACACCGCATTTAGAGCTTTATCTGTCATTTTAAGACGGAGGTGAGCGTGACTGAGCAGTTTGTTTTATCAGCAACATCTTTTCATACCTTGTTCTCCTGATCGGGCTGCACAACGCTGATAAAAATGTAGAAATTTGTTGTTGTTTTTTGTGTGAAATGTAAACAAGTTTTAGGATAAAACCTGCTGGGAACAGGAGAGATGGCATCAGTTTGGAAAGCACAGTTCTTGAATCTCGATACATGCACAGATTTATTAGTCATAATAATCCAGGGTCCAGAGCAGGGGTCACCAACCTTTTCGAAACTGAGAGCTACTTCGTGGGTACGGAGTCATACAAAGAGCACCAGTTTTATAAACTCTTCGGAAATAACAAAGCGTAAATTGAAAAAAAATTATAATAAACATATTTTTAAGAACATATTTTTAAGATAGACATTTTAAAATATATATAAATACAAAAAAAGAATAACAACTGAATAAAATGAAATTTTAAATGCAGCTTAGTAGTGAGTTGTGCTATTTTTAGAACGGGTCCGGGGGCACCTCAAATGGTCCTTGGGGGCACCCGGGTGCCCGCGGGCACCACGTTGGTGACCCCTGGTCCAGAGCATGAAACACCCCGACACTGTTCTGCAGCTTCTTCTTTGCTACCACCCCCTCAAAAACCTTCAATCTTTGTAATTATGGCTGTTTAAATCAGTGCAAGTAACAAACTCCAGAATACAAAGTATATTTTTGTTTTATGTCCTGGATTTTTAAACATTGGCTGAAAAAAATCAGAAATCAGTAATATCTATAAAACTACGCCTGATGAAGTAGAAGTTAAAGGTCCACTGACATGATTTTTTAACTTTTCATAAAATGGCTCAACATACTGTATATATATTTTATCGTTCAACTATGTTCATTTTTGCAAACAAAATGCTAAATCAATTTAATTTTGCTTTAAAAGTGATTTTAAACTTCGTGCTGTGTTTATTCACGGGAAATCCGATTACACGCGGATGCAACATCTGTGATGTAGTATCGGGCAGAGGGCTCTGGTATTAAAGCTAAGTACCGGTAGATATGGTCTGAGAGGTCATGCACTTCAGTGGGTATCTAGCTACTTGAATAATAGGAAACAGTTTGTAGAAATTAATGGTGTAAGATCTAAATGTGGTAATATTACATGTGGAGCCCCTCAAGGTTCTGTACTGGGACCTAAGTTGTTTACTTTATATGTGAATGACTTAGTTAATGTATCAGAACTTTTTGGATGTATTTTATTTGCTGATGATACAACATTTTTTTATTCAGGAAAAGATATAAAAACAATGTTGAACATAGTACAGACAGAATTTGAAAGAATACAACATTGGTTTCAACAAAACAAACTGTCATTGAATTTAGAGAAAACAAATTACATGATATTCAGTAATATGAAGACTGATGGTGATCTTTCATTTAAAGTAAATGGTATTGAGATCAGTAAAGTCAGTGAGGTGAAATTTTTGGGTGTCATCATTGATGACAAGCTGTCATGGAGAACTCACATTAATTACTTACGAACAAAAATCTCAAAATCTATTGGAATACTATATAAAGTGAAGGAGTTATTTAATGACAAAGCCCTGTTTTTGTTATATAATACATTAATTCTTCCTCATTTGATTTACTGTATTGAAGTTTGGGGTAAAGCTTGTAAGACAATCACAAATCCGGTCTTTATTTTACAAAAAAGAGCTATAAGAATTATCGCTAGAAAAGACTACACCCATCCATCAAATATATTGTTTTGTAAATTGAAAATTTTGAAATTCTATGAATTGGTTGATTATCACATTTTAATATTTATGTATAAGGCCCACAAAAACATAT
Organism: Garcialebias charrua; assembly: GCA_038048925.1. Lineage (NCBI taxonomy): Eukaryota > Metazoa > Chordata > Actinopteri > Cyprinodontiformes > Rivulidae > Garcialebias > Garcialebias charrua. The sequence goes on along the minus strand of JBBPBX010007047.1, from coordinate 12,118 downwards.
TACCTTCTAACATTCAAATTAACTTTGAGAGAGTTATTATTTTTTAAAGGGGATAGAACTGTTTGTGAAGCCACGGTTTTGAGCCTGTTTGAAGGAAAGATGCACTTTAATCCAGGGTATAGGTTTATGGAATGGTTTAGAGGATGACTTTAAAAATATCAGATCTCTGTGTATATTTAAGAGAAAGGTTAAAACTAGTTTTTTGAAGATATATGATCAAGTATAATTTAATTTAAAGAAACTGCTGTTTGAGCTGATGTATTTTTCTTTTTAGTATTGCTTTTATTTTATATTATATTTTGTTTTAAATATTTTGAGGAAAAAAAGGAGCAGACATCATACGATTTATTTTTCTTCTGCTTCTTTTCATTTTGATTTGTGTATTATTTGTGTTTTATTGTAAACATTTTTTTGTATTTTAAAATGAATGAATGAAAAAATGAATGAAAATGAATGAATATTAGGTACGTCTCTTTAATAGCGGACAATTTAAAACCCGAGGAATTTAGCAATCTAAGTGAAGATTTGAGCTATTTGTCTTCAGTTTGGGAAGCCGAAAATAGTTTGGGTGATGGAACAAGAAACAGCAGGATCTAATTTAGGTCTGCAGCCGTATGAGACTTACCTTCAGGTGGAGCGAGGGGGGCTCCGAGGGGTGCAGCTTTGTTGCATTCTTGACGAAGTATTTCATCTTTTGGGAAAGTGAAAAGGCTCACTTGTTCACTGATGATATTAGAACACCCAAATGCGACACAACGTAACGGCATTTTTCAAGTAAAAAAAACCTCGATCTGCAGGCGAGCTGCAGACACACGCAGACTGCCTCTGCCCGATTTTACGTCACAGATGTTGCATTCGCGTGTAATCGGATTTCCCGTGAATAAACATGGCGCGAAGTTTAAAATCACTTTTAAAGCTAAATTAAATTGATTTATCATTTTGTTTGCAAAAACGAACATAGTTGAATGATAAAAGATATATATGTTGAGCCATTTTATGAAAAGTAAAAAAATCATGTCAGTGGACCTTTAAGAAGTGTTGCCCTCCGTAAAATATACATTTCTAGATGTCTTTATTAGGGTTGTGCCGTGGTTTCCGTGATCATGAACTTCAAGCACAAATCCTTGAATTCATATTACCGATACACTATAAAGACATTTGCCCACGCCTGACCCTCACACCAACAGAGACATGAAACTAACAGCTTCCACTCTTCTTGGAAGGCTCTACAAGATGTTGGAGCGTCTCTGTGGGAACCTCTGCCCATTTATTCTGTAAAGCATTAATGAGATCAGGCACTGATGAGAAGATCTGGCTCGCAATCTTGATTTCTTTTCACCCCAAAGGTGCTCAAAAGAATTGAGGTCAGGGCTCTGTGTGGGCCAGTCAAGTTCTTACACACCAAACTCATTATAGTCCTGGTGCTACGTTAGAATAGAAAAAGGCTTATCACAAAGTGTTGTCACAAAGATGGTATATATTCTCATTCATTCAGGACATGATAAACCCCCCAAAAGCAAAAAATCAAACTGGACAGTAGTTGAAGAGGTTTCACTTTTTATTAGGGCTGAACAATTTTGGAAAATATTCTAATTGTGTATTTTTTTAACCTCAATATTGCAATTTAATATGCAGTTATTTTTCAATGTCTTCTTCTCATGTATTTGTCAATGAACACGAGCAATAAATCTGTTTCAGTTGCAAAAAACTCCTGTTTTCATCTCCGCTGCAACTCTGTTTATGAATTTTTTTGTACAGCTCCAGGAATAGCAACTTGGCTAAAATGTGTGCACGAGGGCATTATGTACCACTTATCCATTGTGTTTATTAAAGCTGTAAACCCAGACTTGGTCACTATATTAATGTGCATCATGTCTTTCGCTATGAACTCTGTTATTACTTGAGTTATTTCCACGTGCCGTTTTGAATTATGTTCATACGGAATAATACCTTCGAACAGTTCAGTCAGTGATCCCTGTCGGCTGCTACTTTACTTGAAGTTGAAGTGCTGGTCGTTGGCATTCTAGCCACGCAATCATCGTAAATGGCTTTGTGGTGTTTTAAGCGTTGAAAAAGATTTGTGGTGTTACCTCGAGAGGTAGCAACAGCAGCAAGGCAGGTTCTGCACAATACACGTCGTTGTGCAGAGTCTTCTTTTTAATAGCCAAAATAATTCCAACAACGGACGTGCTGCCCGTCTTTGGTATCAAACTTTCAGATGTGTCAGGTTCTGTCGAGCCTGACATCATTGTGCAACCGGTAAAAATGCAGTGTTGAATTCTCCGCTCCCTGCTCTGCTTTGCTCCGCTCACTCGGAAGTCACGTAACCAGATCATGTAATCAGTCCAAGTTCAGCCTTTGGGATTAGAAAATCTCATTTTATCATATTGCGATATTACTGCAAATGCAATTAATTGTTCAGACCTACTTTTTCTCTGAGAAGACATTTTTGAACAGAGAAAACTTCCCAGATGGGCAGCAAAACATTCTCAACTACAAAACAGAAGTCCAGTTGAATGCTGAAGCTTTAATCAATGGAGCCCATCACTGGAGTTAAGGGGCAAAATCCTGACAAGAACACCTGAATCCAGTGATTAACAGTTGTGGCCAAACACTTTTGTCCATGTGGTGCATTTCTGGGTCAAAGGTGTCACATTGTGTTACTCACACACCCTCAGTTTCACTTCAATCCAACCGGTGGTTCGTCAACTGTCTATTTGAAAGAAAAGTTTTTAAAAAATCCGAAACGCTACACATTTTCTGTCTGCGTTGTTGTTAGTGTTGAGTTGTCCATATGTGGATAACATCAAATCACCTTCCTTATTATTCATTTAAAACAGCAGTTTTTGTTTTCTTTAATCTGCTCATGGTTGGTACTCTCAACATTCGTCTACCTGTTCAATGTAATGGTGATCACGCACACAATCTACACGGTTAAAGTCGTGGGCTTCATGCGATAGACAGCTGGCAGCGCCATGCAAAGTGCTGCATACAATGTAACGCATACCAAATTCAGATCTGCAGGCCTCGTGCTTGAATGAACAGTTAGGAAGAAGGTGGACTGAGAATTGCTTCAATACAGGCAGTGAGAAAGATTCAGCAGCAAAGAAAAGAATAAGGCTCATGTGGTCATTTGTCAGTTTCTGCTGCAACATCAAAGACGGTTTAACAAAGCCCCCATTAGGGAATGAAGCTCCTATTAAAGTGTTCCTAATGGTGTCATTAGGAGAACATAACACAAAAGAGATGAAAGCACACCAGAGTGCAGCAAAGAGACTGTGTAAGTTTATTCTTTTTTCGTTGTTGTTGGGTTGAATAGTCCTGAGTAGTACAACACCCTATTCCTTTTTTAAGAGACACGTCTTGTAGATTTGGTGAATAAAAGATCGGTGTCAAGAAGAAAACCAGAGAATTCACGTGACAAAGAGGAGTCAGTCTCCCCACCATCACAGACATATACACCTCCAGATGCAGGAAGAGGAACAACTGCATCATGAAGGACCCCGCTCACCCAGCACACACACTTTTTGCCCCACTCCCCTCAGGAAGCAGGTTAAGGCAATGTAACATGGGGGTACACTAGACTGAGGAACAGCTTCTACCCTGAGGCTGTTAGACTCATGAATCTCTAACCAGAATAATCACTGTGAAAAATCACATGTTGCTGCTGATCTGTTTCATGTGGCTGTGTTCATTCATGCTCATCTGCACTACACTTGTGGTGTGTATGACAAAGAACCTTGAATCCTTGGGTCTGAATACACATTAAAGTTACCGGTACTGTCTCAGCAATGTCCTCCTCAACATTTTGAGGAAATGTCACCAAAGACAAGCTGCAGAATCTGCTCTTCTGCTTCTCAAGAGTTATAAAGACGCTTCTGTAGTCCCAAAAACCCAACAGCTTTATATTAAAAACACTTGCACATTGACAGCTGTGGGTTTTAAGGATGGTTTTATCACCGCTATGCTTCAGTTTTACACTCCGTCTTCTTTCTAGCTGTTCTGATTTATTTCTCTTCTCATTTTTATCTTGTTAAGATTTACTCCTACCCTTGTCAGAGGCTCAGTCTGTGATCAGTAGGGCTGTACCGTTCTTCTCCCAGCGACCCAAAAAGGAAGAAGCGGGTAAAGATAATGGATGGATGGATGTGTTCCATCGTGTATCCGATTGTTTCTTAATGATTTTGTTTGCATCAAATCTGCCTTTCACCAATTCTGATTTAGACTTTGATTTGATTTTGTTCTTTATTTCTCGGCAGTGGCTTTTGCTCTGTTTTGAAGAAGGAAAAATAAAATCCTGCTTACCGGTACTTGCTTGCCTCCAGCTCATTAGTTTGAGGTTTTGGTCCTGCTCCTCCAATCAAATTGCATAATTCTGTTGATTACTTTATTAACGATTCAGTGACTTCTATTACAATGCACTGCAGCGTACATATCTAACTCATGATAAAGTCTGTGCTTACACCATTATCTTAACAAAAGAGATTTGAAGACCAATTTGTTCAAAACTGAAGGATTTCCAGTTTGTCTCCTGCAGCTTTTCTACACCAGATGGCACCAACAAGCACACACCTGTGGACCATTCTCCTAACGAGCTGCAGGAGTATACTGTACGTAAATGACCGTAGATGACTTCACTTCGACACTGGTGTATTATCTGCCTACCGGTAGTTGTGTTCTTGGCCAGATTATTATTTCTTGTGATTTGTGAAAACTAATCTCTATTCTCATGTGTTGTAGCACTGACTCCTGTGTTCCTCCTTATGTCTTGGACCTCACTGGTTTCTTCTAAAGTCTCCTCGTGATCTCTGCAGTCATCCCTTGCCTTCCACCACTTGCCCACCGATGTAGGCACCTCTCTGGAACTTCCTCGCCTCTTGTTACTGGAACCATTTGGACCTTCGCCTCTGTGACAACCTTGGCTTCCAACAGTAAATGACAAACTACATATCCAATCATCACCAAGGATCTAAAACCTCATATCAACTCTTGTCCTTGCTCTCAAGGGTTCCAGTCCCTCCCTGCTGAATTACCCCCAATTTACACTACATGCGTTCCGGCTCCGGTCCGCTCCGCAGGTCGCAGCTGAGCGTTTCAAGTCCAGTTTACACTACCGCCGCTCCGCTCCGGTCCGCCTGGATGCGCCGCTCCGAGACGCATGCGCGGGAATTGCGAGATCGCGCGATAAATCAAGTGATAAATAAGGAAGTCAGAACAAAACAATTCATTCGGTGGAAGAAGGAGAACAACAGTAGAGACTGCCTCGCTGTTTGATTGTAGTCATAAATGATAGTTTGACAGTTTGACAGCATTTTTGTACAAATAAATCCGTATAGAGCTAGGATTAGTCCGCCCGTGGTGATTTTATTTTGTAAATACGGATGTTGTGCTCGTTCCTTTTCCTGTTGGTGCGACGTAATCTTTAAAAGTTGACTCCGGCACAGCTCCGGCGTCCGGCAGAAATAGGATCGGATCTAATTTTGACGGACTGCCGTCCGCTCGCCGCCGCCGTGCGGAGCCAGTGTAAACGCTCTCATTGATTATAATGGGTGCGTATTTGCTGCGGAGGTCGGACCGGAGCGGACTGGAGCCGGAACGCATGTAGTGTAAATTGGGGGTTACAGCCTACTGTTTATTGTCCACCTCTTGTAAATAATGTAGGGGTTCAGGGGTATCAGTTTTACTGACTTTACCTGTACACCAGATGATGAATGAGCAGGGTTTATCCTGACACAAATTATCATCAATAATTCACGGGTTCTCACTTTTTCAGATTAATCAATAAATCTCGTGACCAGGTGATGAGATGCAAAAGGCATGAAACGTTAATTTATGTTGGCATACTAGGAGTACTGCCATGTATTAACAGAATCATAAATTACATCATACATATGTATGTAGATTGATTAATCTGAAAAAGTGAGAACCTGTGAATTATTGATGATAATTTGTGTCAGGATAAACCCTGCTCATTCATCATTTGGTGTACAGGTAAAATCAGTAAAACTGATACCCCTGAACCCCTACAATAAACACTGTTAAACTTTTTCTGGTCTTGCCTTGAAATTGCTCTTTTTGGTCACTAATATCTGGGTATAGAGCTAAACATTGCATCAACATTCTAAAAAAGAACAAAAGTACCGTATATGGCACATTATACTGTACACCCATTGACACACTATTATACTGTATGGCAATACAGTAATCTATAGCAATGGCACGGACAAGCAAATAGCCTGTTTACTTTTTGACCATGATTGCTGACCTTGACCTTGGGGCTGGGGTGATGTAATGAGTACGTGACACCTGTCTAGTGATGATGCATGTGTTTCAAGTGTCATTAAATTATCTTGAACAGACCAAAGGTTATGGGAAAGACAGACGGTCGGTAACTATACAACAACTGTTCCGCCTTTCGACGGGTGTTTTAAAACAAATGTTTCCTAAAACAGAAATGTTTGTGCGTATGTCAGAGTAATAACAAGTCCATTTATGTTTTTAAATGAGGTCATCCGGTTGCACTTGGATGTCTCAGCAGTGCTCAAAGTCAGAAGCAGCCAGTTTCCTGTTTCACACAATTACCGCCCACAGATAACGCGTCCCTCTCCATCACACCCCAGCTGCAAATTCAAAGCAAATTTCCTTCCCGTTACTTTTGAAACAAGCAGGCAGAAAATTTCCAAAATGATTGTCTGAGCACATTTCTCATTCTGAAAGAAAGAGCTGGATTAGGTAACAGGCTCAGAAGTGAATCAAAGGCGGCCACACAGTTTCTGTTATGTCTTGGGGCATTTAGCGACCATGCTAATCCTCTGTGTCACACAGCGAGCTGGATGGTACATTCTTATAGATTACTGTGGTGTTTTCAGTAGTTATACCCAAAGCAGTTTGTCAGTTCAGTGTCCCCTGAATGCTACCCTTTATCTTTACTTCTCACACACAAATAAATGTAAATACCTTTATTAGAAAATAAGACAAACACAATAAACTCGGAGCACGACAAGCTCAGCTTATCAGTCTGCCTTTCCATTTCCACTCAGACAGATTTGCACTTATTGATGACTCTACCAGTAATTTCAAATATAAGTTTAAACTTGAATGTTTTTTTTTAATTTAATGTCTGAACAGACTCCATAATTCCACACCTTAAGTTGTAAGTTTAATTAGATATTAGTCCTTACAGGAGGCTTTCCGAACCTAAACTGTCCTCTAATGTCATAAATTATTTCCTTTTTGAATATTTATATGTAATTTTAGATTTCATTTGGCTATACAGTACGTGTAAATTGAGATGTTTAAATATCCTGCAAGTACTGAAACTTTAATATATTTAATTTATAAAATATAAAGTGTTTGTTAGGTCTATACAGGTTGTTTTGTTCACAATTTTAAAGGACAACACCCACCATGACAGTAACAATTCACCATATTGAACTATTACTGTAGTAGAATATTTCGTCTATTTTCATTTTTGCATTTGGGCCAGGCGAGGGTTAAAAAAAAAAAAAACAACCGAGTCCCGAATGAATCCGGAAACGCGGCCGAAAAGTGTCGAAGTGTGGAGTGACTTTTGTCACGTCTCCACCCAGAAGGAAGGGATGAGTTTCCATGGAGGTTTATGAGAGTGAGAGTAAAACTGCATATTTCCTGGTGCATTTTTGTGTACAGCTGGACCAGTGCTCTGTTTTTATTTTTTATTTATTTTATAGACCTTTTTAATAAGATATAACACCGCTGCGACTGTTGCTGGCTGCTCTCCTCTCCTCTGCCCAGAGAGGAGCGAGCCGCGCGGCTTCTCCCGTCTTCTCCCTGGCTCCCCGTTCCGCTGCGTCAGCTTTGAAGTTCGTGCCGGGGCTCGGTTCTGTCCCAGCCTTGTTGCTGGAGCACGGGGAAGCACGGAGAGCACGGGAGAGCACGGGGAAGCACGGAGAGCACGGGAGAGCACGGGGAAGCCCGCGCGCTCAGAGCTCCGCGCCGCGGCTGCCTTTCTACTCCCGACCTGTCTGGTCAGGGGAGAGAATAAAAAGCCGATGCGGAAATGAATGAATTTGTCGCGATCAAGCGAATTAAACTAGTATGTCTACGTGGATGCTGCTCAGAATATGACAGACATCAGTGAGCAACCGCTTCTCTTTTTTTTTCCTCTCTTATGGTGTGTTCACACAGAGCAGCGTTTTGAACCTCCAAAATGCTCCTCACGCACGCAAGTGGACGCACTTGTGAATGTAGCGTGTTCAAAACTGAACGCCAGAAGCCAGAAGCTGCTGGGTGTGTGGGAGGAGCTTACCGGTACACAGAGCCCTGCACACGGAGTCCTGCTCACTCCGCCAGGCGAGGAGGAGCTGTTTATTTCCGTCTCTGTCGAGCAGACTTGACTGGTCGTGAAGGACTTGTCGCGAACACACAGCTACAATGAGTTTCTCTTCCATAGTTCACGAGCTCGCGGGTCTTTTCTTTTTTTTTCCGACAAACAATACGTCACATAGTGCGCGCGCACCCTCGTTTCCGCGTCACATAGGGACTCTCCCACTGCCCCCTCTCTTCTGCCCCCCGACTCTCCCTGATTGGTTGACACACCAACCAATCAGGTGGAGTTGAGCGGCGTTTGAAAAGTTTGAACCGCGAAATCTTCAACATGTTGAATGCTCGGTTTGGAGGTGGAAGCCGGTTCACGTGCACGAAAAAACGCTACTCAGCACGCTCAACACGCACGCGACCTGACGCCAGACGCCAGGAGGTGGCTGGAAGTGCGTCCACCATTGATTTTACATGGAGGCTGGAAGCTTGCAGCTTGAAAACGCTGCTCTGTGTGAACACACCATTAGAGCAGCGGTCATGGAAGTTGATGAAGGCTTATTATAACTCCGCCTGTAACTCCAAGGCGGAATCTTTAGTGATGTGAATGCCCATATTTGGAGAGGGGCAGATCTTCCCGGAGCTTCTGCTAAAATCTGCTATAAATCATGAAATAACACATTTTGCATTATTTCTCTACAATATAAATAAACGCTCCTGTATTATTTTTAAATAAACTAATAAATATTAATGGCGATGCAATTTGAAAACATGGTGGGTCATGGACTTTAATGGCTCTTAAAAAAAACTAAATCAGCATTGGTTTTATGTACAAGTTTACCAACAGTTACTTATGTATGGAAGTATAAAATAAATATCATGGTCAGCGTTTAGGTTCAGTGTTTGTTTTGGGTTTTATTGTCATGGTTTGTATTTTATTTGAGTTTAGCTCCTCCTTTGGTCCGGATGTTTGTTTTTTCCCTCTGTTTATGATTTTTGTGTTTGAGTTAATATTCAAAAAAAGGCGTTCAATACAGAAACAACTGGACTTTATTTGTAATGCCTTTTTATTTATTTTATTTTTATTGAACGCCTTTTTTTGATTTATCATGTCCTGGATGACTGAGAATCTTCACCAGCATATTGAGTTAATATTACCGGTACTTGTGTTTTCAATTTTAACCAGTCTGTGTTTCAGGGCATGGGGCAGTTTGGTGATGTGATAGCACTTTGAGATTTTCATTAATGAAAAGTGCGTTATAAATTGAATTCATTATTATTATTATTATTATTATTATTATTATTATTATTATTATTATTATTATTATTATTATTATTATGTGCCTTCCTTCAAGGCCTTGTATTCTTAGCAAGTAAGTAACTCGTCTTCGGAAGAGCACAAGTCTATCTGCAGTCCTTCCTCTCCTTGTTTGGTTCATTTTTTCCTGGGAGAAAAAGGCAGAGCGACCTGCATTTTGATAAATGGAATACTGTAACTGTCCTAGCATGGCTGAAAATGTCTGCAAGTTTTATTACGTCTAATAAAATATAACTATGTGTTTTAACCCCCCCCCCAAAAAAAGTTAAAGTCCCAGATAAGCCCAAGTCTAACTACTGTATTTTCTATGATAAAAGTTGCATCAGTCCAAAAATGTCAAAGTGGAAAAAACATAAATAAGTCGCTTAGCCATATAAATCACATCTATTATGCATCACCGCTGACCACCTGGAAACGTGGGCTGGTGTTGTGCCAGAAATCGACTGTCTGCCAAAATAGCGGCCGCGGGAGCGTACACGGGAGGAATATAAAAAGAATTTTACAAGATTAACACTTAAAAACAATTATTTGTTTGCTCGACATTATAGCAAAGTTGAACTTTTCCTTAATAAATGCACTTTAACTTTCACCTGGGCGGTGAAATGCAGCTGACTGGACGTTTGCTCCAGGAGCTCCAGAGCGAGACAAAGGTGGCTTTGTATGGCAAGCCAAGTGTCTTACTAATTGTCACTTTTATCTATTAATGAGACACTTGGCTTGCCATAATGCTCGAGGGCCCTCTAGCAGCTGCAAATGTTAATGTTTAATGTGGGAAAATAGCTCACCGTTTCAAGGACAGCAGGGATACACGCAGTCTGTGGCAGGGAATACAGACCATCACAAACTACAAACCACCCCCCCAGACCTGTGACAGCTCAGCCTCTGCGCTGAATGAACTGAATGAGTTCTTTGCTCGGTTCGAGGCAAGTAACAGCACACCAGCACATAAACTCCCCCCCTCTCCTGATGGCCAGGTGCTGACGCTGTCCTCAGACAGCGTAAGGCGATCATTCATCAAGATTAACGCCCGGAAGGCCTCTGGTCCTGACAACATACCTGGTCGTGTGCTGAAGGACTGTGCAGGGGAACTCGCAGCGGTCTTCACGGACATCTTTAACATCTCACTGAGCCAGGCCATCGTCCCCACCTGTTTCAAAGCCACCACCATCATCCCTGTCCCAAAGAAGGCAACGCCCGCATGCCTCAATGACTATCGCCCAGTAGCACTCACCCCCATCCTGATGAAGTGCTTTGAACGGCTAGTCATGAAAAGCATCACATCTGTCCTCCCTGACTCCCTGGATCCCTTCCAATTTGCATACCGACCTAATCGCTCAACCGACGATGCCATCTCCTCTGCCCTTCACACAGCTCTCACACATCTGGACACGAAGGACTCCTATGTTAGAATGTTGTTCATCGACTTCAGCTCGGCATTTAACACCATCATCCCCCAACAGCTCATCCTTAAACTGGACAGTCTGGGGCTGAACACCTCAATGTGTAACTGGCTGCTAGACTTCCTGACCGGGAGACCACAGACAGTGCGGGTCGGGAGTAACACATCTAGCACCATCACATTGAACACAGGGGCCCCACAAGGATGTGTGCTGAGCCCCCTTCTATTCACCCTGCTAACACACGACTGCACACCATCGTACAGCTCCAACCACTTCATCAAGTTTGCGGACGACACAACAGTGGTGGGTCTCATCAGCAACAACGATGAGACGGACTACAGGAACGAGGTGAGCCGCCTGGCCTTGTGGTGCGGACACAACAATCTCACTCTCAACGTGGAGAAGACAAAGGAGATTGTTGTGGACTTCAGGAAGAAGGATGCCCAACATGCCCCTCTGACCATCAACAGCACCGCAGTGGAGAGAGTAGACAGCACCAAGTTCCTGGGAGTGCACGTCTCAAAGGACCTGTCCTGGAGCAGGAACACTGCAGCACTGGCAAAGAAGGCTCACCAGCGTCTCTACTTTCTCCGCAAGCTGAAAAGGGCTGGAGCTTCAACCCCCATCATGAGCACCTTCTACAGAGGTGCCATAGAAAGTGTCCTGACCAGCTGCATCACTGTGTGGTTTGGTGCATGTACTGCATCCTGCCGCAAGAGCCTCCAGCGCATTGTGAGAGCAGCTGAGAAGATCGTGGGCACCTCCTTGCCCTCACTGCAGGACTTACACAGCAAACGCCTCACTCGGAAAGCCCACTGCATGGCAGGTGATCCCACACACCCACTACACAGCTGCTTCAGACTGCTGCCATCAGGAAGGAGACTGAGGAGTCTCCAGGCTCGAACCAGCAGACTGAGAGACAGCTCTGTTCATCAGGCAGTCAGGATGCTAAACACTCTGCCTGCTCTGCCCCCCCTCCCATTTGAACTGCCTTAACACTAAAACTTTCTCACACATTACCACAAAACACAAAGATTTTAACACTGGACTCTGTGTCATCAAACGGGTTATTCACTAAACTCTCGGTCATGTGCTCATACAGTTT
>JBBPBX010007046.1:44746-64096 GCA_038048925.1 Garcialebias charrua | reverse complement strand
GACATTCAGCTTTTCACCGATGCAGCTCCTTCCATCGGTTTTGGCGGCTACTACGGCGGCACGTGGTTCGCCGACAAGTGGCCGCCCGAATTCGAATCCTTCCAGAACGCCTCGAACTCTCCTTCTTCCGCACTTTTCGAACTCTATCCTATCGTCATTGCAGCGATCCTTTGGGACCACGAATGGGAAAAAAAGTAAATCCTAATCTATTCAGATAACATGTCAGTCGTAGAAATTGTTAATAAAGGCTGCTCTCATTCTCCAGATATCATGCAGTTCATGCGCAGACTCACTTTAGTTTCTGTTCAACATCAGTTCCCGTTGCAAGCTGCTCACATCCCCGGATCTAGGAACAGCATTGCTAACTCTCTTTCTCGCTTCTCTTTTCAGAAATTCAGACTCTTGGCTCCAGATTCAGAGATGAATCTTACACCAGTTGTTCCCTTTTTCCTCAACCATATTCAACTAAATCCTCAGTTATCAGATCTTCACCTCGCTTCTCAAGACCTAATTCTCCACAGCTTAGCCCCTCGCACCCTTTCAGTCTACCTGACCGTCTGGAATCGATTTAAATCTTTTCACGCAGCCTACAGCCTCCTCTTTCCGTCTTTCGAAGTGACTTCCGTCTGCCTCTTCATTACTTACTCTCTCTAGCCCTCAAGATTCGTACTTCCACCGTCCAGTCCTACCTAGCCGGCATCAACTTCTTCTTCAGGATCACAGCAGGCGTCAACTGCCCCTCTATTTTCCATTGTCACGTTAACATGCTCATTAAAGGATGTAAAAAGCTAGATTCGAACTGCATCACTCAACGTCTCCCGCTACCATCCGATCTCCTTAGCAGATGCATTATCACTCTGCGCTCCGGTTTTTTCTTAAATTTCATAGACCAAACCTTAGAATCCATGTTCCTCTTAGCCTTTTGGCTTCCTCAACTGTTCTGAATTCGTTCCAACCTCTTCTATCCATAATCCTCTCATTCACCCTTGCCTGTCCGACATTTCCTGTCACAGTCACAACACACTTATTTTCACTCTGCGAAGAAGAAAGACCGATCAATTTGCAGTTTCTCATCCCTTATACCTGTTTCGCCTTACTTCTTTCCTTAGCCCGTGCAAAACTATAAGTTTCTCATCCCTTATACCTGTTTCGCCTTACTTCTTTCCTCAGTCCCGATACGCAGCTAACGCTTCTCCTCACAATCCACTCCTCATTTCAGAATCAGGAAATCTAGCACCTCGCTTCTGGTTCTCTCGTCATCTTCGCCAAGTCCTGCTAAAATCAGGCATATCACCCGATCACTACTCAATCCATTCTTTCCGCATCGGCGCAGCCTCTTCCACTTCTAGCCAAGGCATCTCTGATCAAACCATTCAATTATAGGTTGCTGGTCTTCACTAGCCTATCGTTCCTACATTCGTAATAACCTCAAAGACTTGTTTCAATTCCACTCTCTCCTCAGTTCAGTTTAATTCACCAGACTCTTTTGGGGATCCTAAGCGGGCCGGGAAACATTAAGAAGATCAGCTTCCCGAAGACATATCCCCACCCGAGTCTTCACTTCCTAAAGCCCATCAGCATCCTCCTCGGCAGACCTAATCCACCTGACTCATCCCTTCACTCCCTTCATCCCTTCTCTCCTACTTCCTCACCCCTTCCCTTATCCTTCCCCTCACCCTTCCCTTTCTCCCCACCTCCTTCCATCAATAAATCTTTAAACTTATATCTTGTGGCGTGGTCCTTGCTAGTGAAATGGAGTTAATATGTTAACTTAGGTTCGGGAGCAGGACCACGCCTCAAACCACACCTTCAATTATCCAAGTAGCCTATATATTCCCCGCTTGCGAGCCGTTCTCCGTGTGTTGCGTTTCGTCGATCCCACCCACCCTTACCCTTCTTCGTGTTTGCCCTTATGTGTCATACTAACATCATTTTCTCGTTTCTCAACGTTGCAGGTACCGCTGGGGGATCCTAAGCAGGCCGAGAAACATTAAGAAGATCAGCTTCACGAAGACATATCCCCACCCGAGTCTTCACTTCCTAAAGCCCATCAGCATCCTCCTCGGCAGACCTAATCCACCTGACTCATCCCTTCACCCCTTCATCCCTTCTCTCCTACTTACTCCTCACCCCTTTCCTAATCCTTCCCCTCACCCTTCCCTTTCTCCCCACCTCCTTCCATCAATAAATCTTTAAACTTATATCTTGTGGCGTGGTCCTTGCTAGTGAATGATGTATTAAATATCAGTCAGCCCTCTGTAAATGGCAAACGCCCATCAGGGCACTAATGATCAATTGTTAATGCTGATGGTGCTCCTTTTACATGTGAACAGCTAGTTCTGGATGCCACCAGCAAACTGGTTGATCCACTATGATAAGGTGCTATTTATAAGACTAAATTATTGCAGCTACTCAGAAGTATTTTGGATAAAAGACAAAACATTTCAACAAGAAGAATCTGTCCAGAGGACCTGACTCAACCTGGTTAGATTTATCTACCTGGACTATTGAACATGCATCAGGACGTTAGTTGAAAAACCGTAAGCATGTAAATAATAGATGTTGGAATGTAATTACAACAACAAGAATGCTATGAAATTATACTATAAAAATTGATTGCACATCAATAGACTTATTTATTCTCTGTTCATCCTATTTGTTTTTATTTTGTGATTGTTTTCACTGAAATTAAATCAGCAGTTGATGCATTTGCTGACAACTGGAAGACAAGCATAGAAAGCATGTCAATAGAACAAAGCGGTAAGCACAGCAAAAATGGCAACAGATTATCAATGTCAAAATTTATGAACAAAGACAGTGACACAATTGTTTTATGTGTTTGCTTGTCCAAAGAAAATTATGGTTTATGCTGCATTTTCAAAAACAAACTTGATCCCAATTTTACAGAACATTGAGACAATAAGTCAGGACATGTAGTTGATTTGGGAAAATATAAAAGGTTGTGTATGTGACTGAAGGCAGTACAAAGAATGCATAAAACAAAAAAGGGTAAAGACTGTCAGGATTTGAGATACCTTTTAATCTCTTGTTGATTTTAGGGAATAAAAGTTCAACAGAGGCATGTATTTTCAGGATAAACAACTATTGTTTTGTCTTCGCTGTTTCAGTTTTGGGGAATAAAACCTCCTGAGGGATGTTGGTATTGTTTTTTGTGTACTTGAAACCATTCCTTTTTGTGTGTGTTTACTTTTGCCACATCTAATTTCTTGAGAATTGAACATCATTGATTTCCAGAGGAAGAAACCTTGTTGCTTTCCACTGAAGAGTGCATCAGAGAAAATCTGAGCAGAATTTAAAAAAGCAGAGTGCTGAGAAAGGATGTTTTGTGTCCATACGATGTACATTTCCAATAAGTCACAACTCTAAATTTAACTCATCTTCCCTCTGTGGTCTGTGTTGAAAATGATCTTCACTTCAAAACTGCTAAACTATAGAACTAAATGATATAACAATCACATGAAGGTTCCAAGACTGCAGCCAGGTAACATTGTCTTATTTCACAATGCCAAATATTTAATCTGTTCTATTTTCTAACTGCACAAATACACGAGTGTGTGGTCACACATGGAAAGACCACAAGATCATTGCACTGCTCCATGACTGCACTTGCAGATAGATAGACTGACCTATGGAAAATCAACAATTCATTCTAGATGATTCATTCCATCTATTTGCCACTCTGTTGTAATGGTTGAAACTGGCCGGACTGCAGATGAAATGATTAACCAGTGTGGAACTAATGAATACTGATGGGCTCATTTGACAGAGGTTTTGATAAACATCTTATCTCATAACTGAATGAATTGAGGATTCTTCACCAGCCCCAAACTCAGAATTGAAGGTTTTATGCTTACAGGTATGCAAAACAGACGGCAATACAGTATAGATATCCTTAATGTTTCTGAATAACCAAAGGCTATTTTCACTTTGAATTACTTGTAAATGTAAGTTTACCGATTTACTTTAACTGAAAACATCTAAGTGAAAGCAGTGCTTTAAGTGGAAAAAAAAAAGTGCCGGTACCCTCCCTAATGTCATAATAATATGCATACCTGCAAACTCAGAAGGGATGAAAAAGGTGACAAACGTTGCGCCAACCCCCCCCCCGAAAGATTTTGTAATTTTTTAACATGCTTCAAGTAAAAGTCATTTACTAACCTAATTTAATGAGGACATAAATAGGAAAGATTGTGTCAACCAAAAAATCAACAACCAACAACAGCAGCAAGTCAAATACAGCAGAACATTTTGCTAACAATGCGCTGCTCCGAGTCAACAGATGCATTTAAAAACTTAAGACTTATCTCTTCAGACAGGCTTTTGGTTAATTTTGTACATTGATTTTAGAGTTTGTTATGTTTTACCTTTCTGTATAGTACTTCTGTGATTTTATGATTTTATTTTTCCTTTTGTAAAGCACTATGTGACTCTCATGTCTGTGAAATGTGCTATATAAATAAAACTTACTTACAGTAAAAACTCATTTCTTAAATATGCTGGTGAAGATGTTTTGCCAGAAATTTTGAATAAAGTAGATGCCATTTCCTGCATTCTTGTGTATTTTAACAAGTTGTTAAACATCTATGTTTACCTACATGTAAACATGATTCACTAACTATTTTAGAGACATCTAACAAAATAAAGTCAGGTCCTGTGGACAGATTAAAAAATTGTTGAAATTATTATTGATCATGAATCAGGATATTTTAGAGACACCTCATTTAACTAGTTCATATAGACATCATCCTGTTTTTAAATTCACTCCTGTGAATTTATACACTGCATGCAAAATATTAACTTTACCCACACGTTGGAGGAGTTACTTCCGCTTCCCTCGCGCTCTGTCACGCTGCAGTTTGTTTTTGTTTTTTTACAGAGTTCGCTGTTGTCTCCTCCCCCTGTCTATCCTGAGGTTGTGATTGGCCAAATGACGCGCTCCACCAAAGATGTTTTATTATCGTGAAGATGCATTACTCTTTCTTGAAATCCAGTCGGGGGAAATGCATTCTACTGTAATCTGCCACGGGTCTTTCAAGTGGAGAAGATGAAAATATAAGTTCCGGAACGCACCTTACGCTTAAAAAAAGTCCCGGTACTCTCAGGGTTAAATTTTAGAAGTGGCGGAACTGGGTACCGGTGAGTTCCGGCCCACTTAAAGCACTGAGTGAAAGGGAAGACTGAACTGTTTTAAGTTCATCTTATTAGTTTAATAAGGGATTCGTTTTAACACTACAGATGTCAAAAATTGCAAAAGAGGGTAAAGTGAACTTAGTTGGAGACTGTCCAATTTATAAAAGTATGACAATGAACCCAATGTCAGATTAAAAATGTAATGTTGGGCTTTATTACTGCCACTGACCTAACGGTGGGTATACTGTATAAGCATTATTGTTGTTCCTTTAGGGGAGAAAGTGTCAGATTGCAAAACGGTAAGTACCATTAAAACTACATTAGTTGTCTGAATAAATTAACGGACAGTCAATTTTACATCCTTTTGTTTTGCTGTAAATTAAAAGAAAACAAACATGTGCACATGTCTCCATTATTAAGTTCTAAATAATTTCTTGTTCTAGTTTTGTTCATTTAGGTTTGGTACATGATTTATCTCTTTTTGGGTAATGGTGTTACAATTAATGGGTTTTGGCTGTTCATCTAAAATAGATTTAATCATTTGAAGTGAGATTTTGTAGAAAGTGTTTCAGACCCCGACCAAAGGCCATGCTCAACAATCCAGGTATAAAATCCAACAATGTTCAGTAAGGTCATCTGGATAGTTTCTTTTTTGTGCTGAGACATGCTCTTTGTTGTTTTGAGCCACTTTGACATGACTTTCGACGAGGGAGAGGGCGGGCCCAGGAGGAGAGGACCTGCCCCCAGAGGCCATCTTAGCCAAGTAGGTACCGGTATCTCTGCAGACAAATACAAAAGGCATATCTGGAGGGTCACATCTGATTGGACAAACTAAAAAGGTGTTATTGGCAGATTGTACAGTGAAATATTTGTAAAATACAAAGTAATGCACCTAAATGAATTACTTCTGTTAGCAAAGCAGGTTTTAAACATTTGCAGTGGTGTACTTACATCACGGGGGAAAAGAAATCCATCTTGGCTCTCGGCTTTGTGGAATATGTCAGAGTTGGCCAAAACACGGGCATCATGGGTACTACCAGGCCAGCCAACGTAGATGTCTGTGAAACTGAAGTAACAAAAAGTGCTTATTAAAAAACAGGGACCTAATTAAGCTGTAGGAAGTACATGTTTAGCAACACTTTTTGATTAAATATTAATATATGCACAAACAGAATTTAGATTACACATTATCGGCAGTTGTGGTCAACAACAGCTTGAAGAACAATGGAGTAGTAACCTTTGCGGTTGAAATAGGCACCAGGGGCCTCATGTATCAACCGTGCGTGCGCACAAAAACCGTGCGTACGTCACTATCCACGCAAAACCCCGTATGTATCAAAACTGAACTGAACGTAAATATGTGCGCATCCAAGTACATTTCCACGCCAGCTCCAGAGCAGACGTACGCACGTTACTGTGGTTTGTGTTCCTTTGGCGACACCTACAGGTGATTCTGGAAACTGTTCATGATGGGGAATAATGATTATTTCCACCCAAACACACATGATTGACAATTATTACATCCACATGGACGCAATTAGAATATAACCTGCAAAAAATATAAAACAGAAAGACTGAATAGTACTGCACAGCTTAAATTCTTGTTTTCTGTTCATTTTTAGCTGTTTTAGCAGTTGAAGAACGTGATGCATGATGGGACAAGACGACATTCCGCTGTTGCAGGGTATATTTAAATGAAAACAACGTTTGTCGTTTTTTTAAATTCATTCCAGATTTAAAGAACACAAGAAAACTATTTTTAAAAAAACCACAAGAAATCTTCTTTTGCCTTCATTTCAGGTATTGTATCATTTCATGTTGTTCATTCTAAATAGTTTTCTTGTGTTCTTTAAATCTGGAATGAATTAAAAAAAAAGAAAAACGTTGTACCATGCGGGATTCGAACTCATGATCTTTGGGACGTAAGGCAGGCACGCTACCCACTAACCTATTCAGGTATGTTAGAATAGCCTGGTCAACTTCTCATTTAAAAGTGGACGGTTTGTTGTGCGCTGAGCGTGCCAAACAAAACCTTTTTCTGTGCCTCTCTACGTGACTCAGAAGTGTCTCCAGTCCACAGTCCGTGAAGTTCCTCTTTTTTCCACGTTTCGACATGATTTGCAATAGAGCAAAGACGACATTCCTAACGTGCAGGGCATATTTAAATGAATTTGCATATTTATATGGAGGCGTGTCAAAGGCGGAGTCGGCCACTCTCTCATGTGCGCTCAATCCCACGTTGGTTGTGATGTACAAAAGCAATGTGCGTGGATACCGGCGTATGCACAGTTTGATACATCTGGATTTTTTTGTGCGTAGGCAGATTTCTGGATTTGACCGTGCGGCACTTTTCAGTAAGAAAGTCCACGCAAGTCTTTGTACATGAGGCACGGTCAAATCCAGAAATATGCGTACGCACAAAAAAATCCAGATGTATCAAACTGTGCATACGCCGGTATCCACGCACATTGCTTTTGTACATCACAATCAACGTGGAATTGAGCGCACATGACATGCCTCCATATAAATATGCAAATTCATTTAAATATGCCCTGCACGTTAGGAATGTCAAAGTCAAAGTCAACTTTATTGTCAGAACTGCAATATGTACAGGACATACACAGGATTGAAATTGCGTTTCTCTCAGTCCCTCGGTGCAACAGTAACCATCTAAACACTAAACACTAAAACATTTAATACACATAAGCATAAAATAGTAAAAAAGTGTAACACTGTCCTGAGTTTTTTCATAATAGTATAAAAGTATGAAAATTTACACCAACACTGAAACACCAAACACCCCTAAAACACCAAACACCCAATGAACATAAGCATAAAGTGAAATAATAAAAGTGTAATACTGTCCTGAGTTTTTGCATAGTAGTATGAAAAGTATAAAAACGTAAATCTATAAAATAAACTGAAGTTTCTAGCGTTGACATTTGCAAAGAGTGGCACAGCAGCATATAAGTTAATGTACACAGTATATGTATGAGGTAGTTGATGTTGGTATAGAGGCAAAGTGGCATATGAAGTAAGGCACATAAGGCACATTTGGCATCCTTAGATAAGGCTAGTCAGAGAATGCTGTATATGTATCTGCAGTAGTGTAGATAAAAGTAGTGTAAATGTAAACAGTAGTAATAAATGTAAAGCAGTAGTAATAAATGTAAACAGTATTAATAAATGTAAACAGTGAATGTAAACAGTAGTATGACTATAGGCAGTAATGTAATACAAACATTAGTGCAAATATGAGAAGTAGTGCAAACTGAATGAGCACATGACCGAGAGTTTAGTGAATAACCCGTTTGATGACACAGAGTCCAGTGTTAAAAACTTTGTGTTGAGTGGTAATGTGTGAGAAAGTTTTTTGTGTTAAGGCAGTTCAAATGGGAGGGGAGGCAGAGCAGGCAGAGTGTTTAGCATTCTGACTGCCTGATGAACAGAGCTGTCTCTCAGTCTGCTGGTACGAGCCTGGAGACTCCTCAGTCTCCTCCCTGATGGCAGCAGTCTAAAGCGGCTGTGTAGTGGGTGTGTGGGATCACCTGCCATGCGGTGGGCTTTCCGAGTGAGGCGTTTGCTGTGTAAGTCCTGCAGTGAGGGCAAGGAGGTGCCGACGATCTTCTCAGCTGCTTTCACGATGCGCTGGAGGCTCTTGCGGCAGGATGCAGTGCATGCACCAAACCACACAGTGATGCAGCTGGTCAGGACACTTTCTATGGCACCTCTGTAGAAGGTGCACATGATGGAGGTTGAAGCTCCAGCCCTTTTCAGCTTGCGGAGAAAGTAGAGGCGCTGGTGAGCCTTCTTCGCCAGTGCTGCAGTGTTCCTGCTCCAGGACAGGTCCTTTGAGACGTGCACTCCCAGGAACTTGGTGCTGTCCACTCTCTCCACTGCGGTGCTGTTGATGGTCAGAGGGGCATGTTGTGCATCCCTCTTCCTGAAGTCCACGACAATCTCCTTTGTCTTCTCCACGTTGAGAGTGAGATTGTTGTGTCCGCACCACAAGGCCAAGCGGCTCACCTCGTTCCTGTAGTCCGTCTCATCGTTGTTGCTGATGAGACCTACCACTGTTGTGTCGTCCGCAAACTTGATGAAGTGGTTGGAGCTGTACGATGGTGTGCAGTCGTGTGTTAGCAGGGTGAATAGAAGGGGGCTCAGCACACATCCTTGTGGGGCCCCTGTGTTCAATGTGATGGTGCTAGATGTGTTACTCCCGATCCGTACTGTCTGTGGTCTCCCGGTCAGGAAGTCTAGCAGCCAGTTACACATTGAGGTGTTCAGCCCCAGACTGTCCAGTTTATGGATGAGCTGTTGGGGGATGATGGTGTTGAATGCCGAGCTGAAGTCGATGAACAGCATTCTAACATAAGAGTCCTTCGTGTCCAGATGTGTGAGAGCTGTGTGGAGGGCAGAGGAGATGGCATCGTCGGTTGAGCGATTAGGTCGGTATGCAAATTGGAAGGGATCCAGGGAGGCAGGGAGGACAGATGTGATGCTTTTCATGACTAGCCGTTCAAAGCACTTCATCAGGATGGGGGTGAGTGCTACTGGGCGATAGTCATTGAGGCATGCGGGCGTTGCCTTCTTTGGGACAGGGATGATGGTGGTGGCTTTGAAACAGGTGGGGACGATGGCCTGGCTTAGTGAGATGTTAAAGATGTCCGTGAAGACCGCTGCGAGTTCCCCTGCACAGTCTTTCAGCACACGACCAGGTATGTTGTCAGGACCAGAGGCCTTCCGGGCGTTAATCTTGATGAATGATCGCCTTACGCTGTCTGAGGACAGCGCCAGCACCTGGCCATCAGGAGAGGGGGGGAATTTATGTGCAGGTGTGCTGTTACTTGCCTCAAACCGAGCGAAGAACTCATTCAGTTCATTCAGCGTAGAGGTTGAGCTGTCACAGGTCTGGGGGGGGGGGTTTGTAGTCTGTGATGGTCTGTATTCCCTGCCACAGACTGCGTGTATCCTTGCTGTCCTTGAAACGGTGAGCTATTTTCCTGGAATACTGCTTCTTGGCCTCACTGATGCCTCGATCCAGGTTCTTTCTGGCTGCCTTCAGGCCCACCTGATCTCTCGCTTTGAAGGCAGCATTCCTGGCTTTCAGGAGTCTGTGAACCTCAGCTGTCAGCCATGGCTTCTGATTAGCCCGAACAGTGATGGTTTTGAGGTTGGTAACATCATCAATGCACTTGGCGATGTATGAACATACAGTGTCTGAGTACTCCTGGAGACATGTGTTGTTGTTTGTGGTAGCAGCTTCTTTGAACATACCCCAATCTGTGGTGTCAAAACAGTCCTGGAGTGCCTCTGAAGACCCCTCTGGCCACACTCGTATCTGCTTGCGGACTGGTTTTGTGACTTTCACCAGCGGCCTGTATGCTGGCTTTAGCATAACACAGATATGGTCAGAAGCACCAATGTGGGGGAGGGGGAGGGCTCTGTAGGCATTTTTCATGGTGGTGTAAACTTGGTCCAGTGTGTTGTTTCCTCTTGTTGCAAAGTTTATGTTTTTGTATGTTTTTGGAAATACACTCTTTAAATCTGCATGGTTGAAATCACCAGCCGTGATGAGAAAAGCATCAGGATGGGCTGTTTGTTGCTCACTGATGTGCAGATATAGTTCATTCAAAGCCTCACTTCTAACTTTGCTGTTGGAGCTTGGAGGGATATATACAGCAACAATCAAAACAGCTGTAAACTCCCTCGGTAAATAAAACGGTCTGCATTTAATAGTCATGAACTCCACTAAATGTGAGCAGTGTTTGTAGACCACAGCAGCATCCAGGCACCATGCTTTGTTGATGTAAACACAGAGCCCCCCTCCCCTTGTCTTACCTCCCTCGGGGGTTCGGTCCGCTCTGTAGCATGTTAGCTCCCCTAGCTGGACAGCATGGTCCGGAACGTTGTTGTTGAGCCACGTTTCCGTGAATACAAACACACAGCAGTCTCTCACAGTCTTTTGTGTCGTTCGTAGCAGGCGTATATAATCCAGTTTATTGTCCAAGGAGCGCACGTTAGCCAAAACCATGGATGGGATCGCCGGTTTGTGTGGGCTAGCTGCTAGCCTAGCTCTGACACCTCCGCGTTTACCCCGCTTCTGTTTTCTGTCACGCCGCTTGTGGCGTTTCCACGGCGGGCGCGATGAAGGGAGGCTCAGGGCTGGCTTCCGCTTTCTGTCCAGCCGCTTGTGGCGCTTCCACGGCGGCCGCGAAGAAGGGAGGCTCAGGGCCGGCTTCCGCTTACTGTCCAGCCGCTTGTGGCGCTCCCACGGCGGGCGTGATGAATTGAGGCTCGGGGCTGGCTTCCAGAGCAGGCCGCAGTCACGAAACTCGTTTAGCTTCTCTTCCAGCTCACGTAGCTTCTCCTGGAGGTCACTGTTTATTCCCAAATGAGCGGTTTTTCCGACATCAAGCAGGAACTCACGGCTATACTTGCGTTCTTGAACACGTAAACATGACGAAGACGTGCCGGCACATTGCGGCATGCAGGACAAAGAAGACGAAAACACTGTGTTCTCGGGAGAGAGAGAAGCCGCAGCCTTTGCACGCGCCGCCATCTTGGACCAAGATATGTCGTCTTTGCTCTATTGCAAATCATGTCGAAACGTGGAAAAAAGAGGAACTTCATGGACTGTGAACTGGAGACACTTCTGAGTGACGTAGAGAGGCACGGAAAAAGGTTTTGTTTGGCACGCTCAGCGCACAACAAACCGTCCACTTTTAAATGAAAAGTTGACCAAGCTATTCTAACATGCCTAAATAGGTCAGTGGGTAGCGTGCCCGCCTTTCGTCCCAAACCTCATGAGTTCGAATCCCGCATGGTACAACGTTTTTTTTTTAAATTCATTCCAGATTTAAAGAACACAAGAAAACTATTTAGAATGAACAACATGAAATGAAACAATACATGAAATGAAGGCAAAAGAGGATTTCTTGTGGTTTTTTAAAAATAGTTTTCTTGTGTTCTTTAAATCTGGAATGAATTAAAAATAAAGACAAACGTTGTTTTCATTTAAATATACCCTGCAACAGAGGAATGTCGTCTTGTCCCATCATGCATCACGTTCTTCAACTGCTAAAACAGCTAAAAATGAACAAAAAACAAGAATTTAAGCTGTGCAGAACTATTCAGTCTTTCTGTTTTTTATATTTTTTGCAGGTTGTATTCTGATTGCGTCCATGTGGATGTAATAATTGTTCATCATGTGTGTTTGGGTGGAAATAATCATTATTACCCCATCATGAACAGTTTCCAGAATCACCTGTAGGTGTCGCCAAAGGAACAGAAACGTGCGTACGCCTGCACTGGAGCTGCCGTGGCGGTGCGGACATATCCACGTTCAGTTCTGTTTTGATACATACGGAGTTTTGCGTGGATAGTGACGTACGCACGGTTTTTGTGTGTACGCACCGTTGATACATGAAGCCCCAGGAGACTGGCAGGGAGCAATGATGGGAATATGTGTGCCATCAATGGCACCTGCGCACATAGGGTATCCTATAAGATTAAATCCAGTTATGACGTTGCGCAAACGTTCCCCACTTGGCAGACTGATGGTATGTTTCAAAAGCGCTTTCTTAATCGCCACGGTCACCAGATGTACTGACATGCACAGACTGGACAGACCAATCCCAAATATGCAGCTGATGGACCGGTACTCACTCGGGGTTGCAAACCACCACAAAGCAACAGCAAGTTTCAGCATAGGTTCCAAAGGCAGACCACGATGTGTTCTTTGACGGACAAGATATGGCTGAATGTGCTGGAACACTACGTCGAATGTTAATCTGGACATTCTAAAATGTTTTCTCCATTCATCCTCACCAAAGTTGTCCAGTACTTATGTCCAAAACATTGCTCCCTGGAGTCGCTCCATCCTCCATACACGTCGTTCAGCCCGGTTGTAGTCCAAATAAACAATACACTGTCTTTCCCTTTGGCGTATCCTCAATGTGCGCAATGCTGTGTCGAAGCTTGCATGTGATTTTGTCGGTCTTTGCGCAAATAATTGCTGCATCTTGGCATTTATTAACAAAAGCATTCAGATAAGCAAAACGATGTTCGCTAGCGTCACCATGTTTGTTTACAGACACCTCTGCGGTCACACGTTAAACACGCAGGCACCACGTCATCTGAGCTGCACATTTTCACCACGCCTCTTTTCAACCTGCGCTGCCAATCGTTCTGTGAATGCTCCATTGAGGGCGGGCTGTGGCCGGATTCAACTTTGTTTTATGAATGACCCAAGGAGGATTAAAGCCGGACTGGTCTGTGCGGGAATTGCGCGGATCTGACTTATGAAAGGGGCTTATGTCTATGGTGTTAATCGATTTGACATTAGCAGCGTCCCTGGTTCGACATTGACGTTGTCTCCATAGCTTCTCTTTCCGCCTCTATTAACACAGAACTTCCGGTTACATTTCAAAATAAGAGCAACATAAATGGGTAGTGCAGGGTTAAATGTTTATTTTTTAATACCTAGCCATTACAGGTACATTAAAAAAACAAAATCCATTTTGGTTGTTGAATAATGTGAAAATAGTTACAATCGATTCATAAAGAAAAAAAAATTAATTAACCAAAATAATAATGATACTTAAACTGGCCGTGGGACAAAGGATGTTTCCTTTAACTTCACATTTTCTTGTTCAAACTTTTAAATCAGTCACTGCAGATGATTGCAGTGGTGTCAAAAGTATTCACATTCATTACTCAAGTAGAAGTATAGATACTGGGATTTAAAATTACTTCTGTAGAAGTAGAAGTATCAACTCTAGCTTTTTACTCAAGTAAAAGTAAAAAAGTACTGGTTTCAAAACTACTTAAAAGTATAAAAGTAAAAGTAGCGTAAGAAAAAGCAACAACAAAGACAAATGCTTAGGCTGCACCACACATACTATTGTATACAACCCCACCTCCCCCACAAAAATCATTTTTTTAGACTAGATTATATTATATTGTTAATGTTGAAAAACTAGGGGTGCACTAAGCTACCTGTCTTAACTGCATATATGCCCATTGAAAATAGGGTTGCCAACTCCTTGATAAATAAATAAGGGACACCTCTCGGCAGGGCTGGTCACCCCATTTAACCCCCCCCCCACACACACACACACACACACACACACACACACACACAAACACCCTGCCTGCCCCTCCTCACTTTGAAATCAACCTGAATTCATTTGGATACGTGTTTTTGAATTATAAAAATATGTATAAACAAATTATTACACAATTAACCATTTATTTTTAGTGCAAATAGAATTGCCAGAAACAAACATATCTTTTGAAAATTATGTATCTTTCTTAAACAGACCTCTGTCCTGCTTAATAACTTAAAACAGAATTATGTATCTTTCTTAAACAGACCTCTGTCCTGCTTAATAACTTAAAACAGTATTAAATAACAAAAAATCAATACGAACATTCTGTAATAGTGCATTTAGTGCAACGTGCAAATAAAGTTTGTAGTAAATCTGTAAACATAAACACATTGTGCCTCAAAGGCCATGGCTTTCCACTTGTAGTAAAAATAAAAAACTTGTAAACTAAACAGTGGAACGTTACATTATGGAGTCAACCTATTTTTTCCATTTGTTTTTCTGCTGAGATCGAGCTGCAGCAAGGAGTGCTCTGTTTTTCAGTGCCAAAGAGTAAAACTCTGAGCAAGACATTTCATAATTTAGACTGACAATGAGCTCACTTCTAATTAGTTCAGTAGAACATTTGTTTCGCACATCAGTCCACTTACTTTTCATGAAAGAGAAAATCCTTTCCACAAACCCAGTGGAAGATGGGATGCTGAGGACAAAGGATACAACAGCTGGATGTTGGAGAGGTCAGCTGCCTGAAGAACTTGCATCCACTTCTCTGCTGTTCCCTGGGACTGCCACCTTTCTTTCTCCTGAGGTGAGGTGGTGAGGTGGTCTATCAGGCTGTTTGCAGTCACACATTCCTCATACAGCTCATCCATAGACATGTTCAGCCTGCCAAAAGGTGTTAAAGTTCATTAGTGATACATAGCCTAGGTTATGTAGTGATAAATAAATGGAAAAACGTGTATTGTTTATATTTATAATTTAGCATTGTATTTAAACTACATTTTGAAATGTATTTATTAATTTACCTATATGAACTGTGTTTTTTTAAAGATGGACAAGGTTGTATGTTTGCATAGTGTAAAGTAAATTCACAATTATGTATTTATTTGTACGTGTCAATTGTACACTTTTGTTTATAACTATCAATAATTAAACATGGTTCACCACTACACTGGAAATTATTGAATTTTTACCTGCCAACCAGGTGAAGACTTTCAGTGATCTTCTCCACTTCCTCAAAGGATATTTTTCCAGATGCCAGAGAGAGGGGCTGAAGGTGAAAGAGCCAGTTTTCCTCTGAGAAGTCAAACCACTTCTGGACATAACTGATGGCAGTTTTTTTTTTTTTACATACCATATCTGCCTCTGGTGTTGCCCGGTGCAGAACAAATTGGTCAAGGGTTCTCCTGGTTTTGTTGTCTTTCACGTTTATATTTATTATACAACATTAGTATGTTACTAGGTCACTAGAAGTCAGTAATCAACTGATAAAAAAAAAAAAAAACTTTCAGCTTACCTCAATATTAGGCATGTAACGAGATCTCGTTGTACGAGATCTCGCGATATTAAACTCCCGCGATATCTCTCGTTGAGAGGTAACGTTGTCTCGCGAGACGCTAATGCTAGCGCTAGCAGAGCCCCTAGCAAGTCAGCGTCACGGACAGCATGGCTTCGCCGGATGAAGTTGCTATAGAAGACGCCCCAACTACTGATGGAGGGTCCCGGTCCCGCAGACGCTTCTACATTGATGGAGGGTCCCGGCGCTGCCGACGCTGCCCCGGATGTAAAGACACGCGTGTAAACACCGGTGTGACCGGTGTTGCCAGATAGAGTCCCACCCACCCAAAGCACTCTTTACCCGCAAAAGTCAGAAGGAAAATCGCGGTGAACCGCCCAATCTGGCAACACTGGTGAGTGACGACGGCTGCTGATGCGGATATTTATGTTCAATTTTTGGAAAGTCCTGCGTGAATATCTATATTCTACAAAAAAAAAACGGCAAAATGAAAGAAAAGTAACGAGGCTATTTTTAAAAAGTAAGGAGTAGAAAGTACCAGTAATTGCGTGAAAATGTAAGAAGTAGAAGTATAAAGTAGGCTGAAAAATAATTACTTTACTAAAGTATAGATAACTAAAATTTGTACTTAAGTAAAGTAACGAAGTATTTATACTTCGTTACTTGACACCTCTGGATGATTGATTGTCAGTTTCTGTAAGATTTCTGACACTGGAGCAGGGGCCTCATGTATCAACTGTGCGGACACACAAAAACCGTGCGTACGTCACTATCCACGCAAAACTCCGTATGTATCAAAACAGAACTGAACGTGGATATGTCCGCACCGCCACGGCAGCTCCACAGCAGGCGTACGCACGTTTCTGTGATTTGTGTTCCTTTGGCGACACTTACAGGTGATTCTGGAAACTGTTCATGATGGGGAATTAATTATTATTTCCACCCAAACACACATGATTGACAATTATTACATCCACATGGACGCAATCAGAATACAACCTGCAAAAAATATAAAAAACAGAAAGACTGAATAGTTCTGCACAGCTTAAATTCTTGTTTCTTGTTCATTTTTAGCTGTTTTAGCAGTTGAAGAACGTGATGCATGATGGGACAAGACGACATTCCTCTGTTGCAGGGTATATTTAAATGAAAACAACGTTTTTCTTTTTTTTAAATT
This sequence comes from Garcialebias charrua, assembly GCA_038048925.1. Lineage (NCBI taxonomy): Eukaryota > Metazoa > Chordata > Actinopteri > Cyprinodontiformes > Rivulidae > Garcialebias > Garcialebias charrua. The sequence goes on along the minus strand of JBBPBX010007046.1, from coordinate 47,142 downwards.
CATTCCAGATTTAAAGAACACAAGAAAACTATTTAAAAAAAAAAACCACAAGAAGTCCTCTTTTTCCTTCATGTCATGTATTGTTTCATTTCATGTTGTTCATTCTAAATAGTTTTCTTGTGTTCTTTAAATCTGGAATGAATTTTAAAAAAAAACGTTGTACCATGCGGGATTCAAACTCATGAGGTTTGGGACGAAAGGCAGGCACGCTACCCACTGACCTATTCAGGCATGTTAGAATAGCTTGGTCAACTTCTCATTTAAAAGTGGACGGTTTGCTGTGCGCTGAGCGTGCCAAACAAAACCTTTTTCCGTGCCTCTCTACGTCACTCAGAAGTGTCTCCTGTTCACAGTCCGTGAAGTTCCTATTTTTTCCACGTTTCGACATGATTTGCAATAGAGCAAAGACGACATTCCTAACGTGCAGGGCAAATTTAAATGAATTTGCATATTTATATGGAGGCGTGTCAAAGGCGGAGTCGGCCACTCTGTCATGTGCGCTCAATTCCACGTTGATTGTGATGTACAAAAGCAATGTGCGTGGATTCCGGCGTATGCACAGTTTGATACATCTGGATTTTTTTGTGCGTACGCAGATTTCTGGATTTGACCGTGCGGCACTTTTCAGTAAGAAATCCACGCAAGTCTTTGTACATGAGGCCCCAGGTATTTCTGCTTACTTGTTAACTTCCTCAGCTGTCTCACATTTTAAGGGTCAATCCTACTTCATGTTTCAGCTACTTTCTTATATCAGATCTCATAGAAGAACACTTCTAAAGAGCAACTTTAGTTTTTAACTATTGTTTTGGGTCATTACCTCACTACAGGACTGATGATCTTTAATTGAAATCAGACTTTTTGACAAATGGGAGCATGTTTTTCTTCAGATGCTTCATATTTCATTGTACCCAGACCAGAATCAAGCCAACCTGTGTCAGGTGCAGCCTACAACCCAAGAACAAAAGAGTATCTTCTTGTGTTTGACAGCGGATATAACGCTGTTTCTTACAAACCTTCAGTTTAAAAAAAGAGCTGACGTAACTTATATAAAGAGCCAACAACTACAACTAGCCAATCAGTGTTTGCCCTCTAGAAATGCCTATTCCCCAGAAACGCCCACTTTTGTTCTTCAGAGAGCCTCTTCTCATCTTAGCACCATTATAACTGTCTTTTTTTTTTCACTTTGGAATATGCTGTTGGTGGAGAATCAGTTTTGTTTGGTGGTTCCTCAGACTGAAGAAGTCCATTCTATGACGGACAAAATGCCTCAGCACAAAAAAAAACGTCCAGATGACCTGACACACTGTTGGATTTTATACCTGGATTACTGAGCAGGACTTTGGTGTTTTGAACCAGTCTGAAGTGACTGTCGATGAGGGAGAGGGCGGGCCCCAGAGGCCATCTTATCACCAACATAACTGTTTTTTGTTGTTGTTTTTTTTTTACTTTGGCGTAAGCTGTTGGAGGAGAATCAGTTTGGTTTTGTGGTTCCTCAGACTGAAGAAGTCCATTCTATGACGGACAAAATGTCTCAGCACAACCCGCTTTTGTCCGCTAGGGGGACACTTCCAGAGAGTACACCGACCGTTTCTAGCTTGTGTCCGAAAAAAGCCTCCTCTGGTCGGACTGACTCTGTCGCTGCCCGACCTCCTGCTCTGGAGGTACCGGTAGCTACAATTAGCTGTGTTGTTAGCAAGACAACTCATAAACTCTAAAAAAGCTAAGTCTGGTCCTCTGGACATTCAAAAAACAATGTGGATCCTAACTGGGCCTTCCTGAAAGCAGAGAAGAAACCCAAGCAGGACTCCAGCCAGCCATCAGGTGAAAAGAAGGAACCCAGACCCAGACCAGTGGTCATTCCGTATGTTGCGGGAGTTTCAGAGACATTGAGACGTTTATTCTCTAAACACAACGTCCCAGTGGCTTTTAAACCCCAAAATACATTACGGCAAAGACTGGTTCATCCCAAAGATCCAGTCCCCCGGCACAAACAGAGTAATATTGTGTATGCTGTTCAGTGTCAGGAGGGCTGTGATCAGTCTTATATCGGGGAAACTAAACAGCCACTGGCCAAAAGGATGGCCCAGCACAGAAGATCAACATCATCAGGTCAGGACTCTGCAGTCTACACTCATCTCCAGGCCAGCGGTCACTCTTTCAGGGATGAAGATGTTCACATCCTTGATAGAGAGGAACGATGGTTTGAGAGAGGAGTAAAGGAGGCCATCTTTGTGAAAAGAAACCGTCCATCATTAAACAGGGGTGGAGGCCTCCGGGTTCAACTGTCCCCCTCTTACAATGCTGTTATTGCTAGTATCACTCAGCCCTCTGTGAATAGCAAACAACCATCAGGGTGCTAACGATCCATCGTCAGGCTGATGGTCCTCCTTGATCAT
>JBBPBX010007046.1:24934-44401 GCA_038048925.1 Garcialebias charrua | reverse complement strand
GTCGACACAAAACACACAATAAAATCCTCCGGCCGCGTTAATTTGGCTTGAAACAGCGGGGTTCTCTGCGGATTTATCCAAGTAACCCAGCACAACCAGCTAGCCACAGAGTTAGCGTCCAGTTCACCTCTGACCCGGAAGATGTCAAGATTCTATAGGTAGTCAACAGATTTAATGAAAAGTAACTAAAATACATAAAACTAACGACTCACCGTCGAGTGGTTGACACAAAACACACAATAAAATCCTCCGGCCGCGTTAATTTGGCTTGAAACAGCGGGGTTCTCTGCGGATTTATCCAAGTAACCCAGCACAACCAGCTAGCCACAGAGTTAGCGTCCAGTTCACCTCTGACCCGGAAGATGTCAAGATTCTATAGGTAGTCAACAGATTTAATGAAAAGTAACTAAAATACATAAAACTAACAACTCACCGTCGAGTGGTTGACACAAAACACACAATAAAATCCTCCGGCCGCGTTAATTTGGCTTGAAACAGCGGGGTTCTCTGCGGATTTATCCAAGTAACCCAGCACAACCAGCTAGCCACAGAGTTAGCGTCCAGTTCACCTCTGACCCGGAAGATGTCAAGATTCTATAGGTAGTCAACAGATTTAATGAAAAGTAACTAAAATACATAAAACTAACGACTCACCGTCGAGTGGTCGACACAAAACACACAATAAAATCCTCCGGCCGCGTTAATTTGGCTTGAAACAGCGGGGTTCTCTGCGGATTTATCCAAGTAACCCAGCACAACCAGCTAGCCACAGAGTTAGCGTCCAGTTCACCTCTGACCCGGAAGATGTCAAGATTCTATAGGCAGTCAACAGATTTAATGAAAAGTAACTAAAATACATAAAACTAACGACTCACCGTCGAGTGGTCGACACAAAACACACAATAAAATCCTCCGGCCGCGTTAATTTGGCTTGAAACAGCGGGGTTCTCTGCGGATTTATCCAAGAAACCCAGCACAACCAGCTAGCCACAGAATTAGCCCCCGAGTTCACCTCTGACCCGGAAGATGTCAAGATGGAATAGTCCATTTTTAGTAGGGGGATACAGAAATCGACCGGTTTTTGTATTGCGTTTTTTAATGATCGTTTTCATCGTAACTATAATTATTTTTATGTTAAATGTACATTAACAAGCATGAGCAATGTTAGTGATGTAGGTGACTGGCCGGGGGGCGGGGCCGGGGCCCCTGCTGATTTGGGACCCCAAGCAACGGCATCATTTGCCTACATGGTAGATCCGTGTCTGTTCTCCCCTCTGCTCCCCCTCCAACCCTCCCTCCTCTCTGCTCTTTACGGTGAGGGAGGGGAAAAAGGCAAAACAAGCAGCTACGGAGCCAGCATAAGAGCCTCTAAATAAGTTTATTCGTTTTTACTGATAGATAATTAGTTATTAGCGGTACTGCATTTTAAATAAAAATAGCACAAATCCGCTTATGAATTATAAAAGTTAGTCACTCTGCTGTTACGCTGACAAAAACGTTAGGTCCGCTGTAAGCGGATTAGCGCATTAACGGTCCCGTTCATGTGCCCACCTTTGGTTATAAATCATAAACCACTCGGCAGATATTTTTTTAGCTTACAGAGTGTAATTATATAGGGTTTCATTTACAAACTGTTGACCTGTATAAGACATTTGAGATAAAATTCAATTTTTTATTCGTTTTTTAAGAGACGGAATCGTCTATTAGCTTCGGTTTTATTTCCGTTTATATTGTTATAAATCATAAACCACTCGGCAGATTTTTTTAGCTTACAGAGTGTAATTACATGGGGTTTCATTTACAAACTGTTGACCTGTATAAGACATTTGAGATAAAATTCAAATTTTTATTATTTATTTTATAGTAGCGCACGTGACCATTTGGAAGACGTCAAACCGAAACAATTTAAATTCAGCAGATTTGACCATTTCGTGAATTGATTAAGGAACGGTTAAGCTCAGGAACCCTTGTGCTATAATGTCAGCTAAGAAATATATTTTTTCTCAGCAAAGAAATAATAGTTTTTACCATGTTATCTTGTAAAGTCCTTCCATGCTGGCTCGCTTCCGTGGCCGCCATTTTCAGCAGAGTAAATGAGGCGCTGACGAATCGCGTAGCGGTGACGCATGATAGATGCATTTTATAGGGCGAAGCGTGTTATTTATGGATTATTTCAATTTATTGACAATAATTGGACAAAGCGTGTTATACACAGAGGCGTGTTAAACGCCGAAAAGTACGGTAAGTGGACAATACATGATGGATGCCCTCACAGCCTGCTATGACCTCATCGGCTACTTCGCCTCTGCACCTGCAACATGTTTAATTCTCTTTGTACAGGTTAGTTTTCATTATAAAATGACATTTAAAAAGTGTAGAAGAAAGGGACAAAGAGACTTTTGGTCTGTAATTTAGATTTTTTATTTTTTTATTTTTAACCAAAATACAAATCAGTAAGTTTAAACGATAAAAAAAACTATTTCAAAGCTTCAAAATGAATACCATACTTTTCGGCGTATAAGTCACTATTTTTTTTATAATTTGCATGTCCTGCGACTTATACGGCGAAGCAACATATTTAAGGATTTTTTTCCTATATTTCTAGACCAATTTTTGACTCAGATATGACCGTTTTTCATTTTGGCAAAAAAAATAAATAAAATGGTGCAGTACCACTTTTGTCCACTAGGGGACACTTCCAGAGAGTCCACCGACTGTTTCCAGCTCATGTGTTCGAAAAAAGCCTCCTCTGCTCGGACTGACTCTGTCGCTGCCCGGCCTCCTGCTCTGGAGGTAACTTCTGTTTGTTAGCTGTTTGTTAGCAAAAGTCAAGAACCACAGGACAGATGTTTATGAAACTTTAAATCTAGTGCTCCTGACAGTACCACCACTTTTGATTTTTCCTCTTTGGCCCCATATGAAAAGTCGATTGTGACAAATCTAGGAGTGAAAATTGACCCCTGCCTGAAACTGGACTGTCACATCAACAGCATGGTTAAGTCCTCGTTCTTTCATCTGAGGCGCCTGTCAAAAATCAAGCCCCTCCTTTCTAGACGCCACTTAGAGACAGTAATCCACGCTTTTATTACTTCACGCCTGGATTATTGTAACTCTCTTCTGATTGGAGTAAATAAGGCCTCGCTTTCTCGGTTGCAGCTGGTACAAAATGCTGCTGCACGATTTTTGACTGGTACAGGCAGACGTGAGCACATCACTCCAGTTTTAATGTCCCTTCATTGGCTTCCTGTCCAGTTTCGAATCCATTTTAAAGTTTTATTGTTTGTTTTTAAGTCTTTGAACGGTTTTAGTCCCTCTTATCTGTCTGAACTGCTTCAACTTTATGTGCCATCACGTGCTCTCAGATCCGCTGACCAGATGCTTTTAGCAGTCCCGAAAACCTTTTATAAGACCAGAGGAGACAGAGCATTTTCAGCTCTGGCTCCTAAATTGTGGAACGAGCTGCCACTGAAGGTCAGGCAGGCCCCATCAATATCTGTTTTTAAAACTCGTTTAAAAACACATATGTTTTCATTGGCTTTTAAACCAGAATGAGTTCACATCTCTGTTTTAATGTTGTATTATTTTACTTGTGATGTTCTGATATTTATATGATTGAGATTGATTGTTTTTATTGTTTTGTGCTTGTTTTTATTCTTGTACAGCACTTCGGACGGCTGCTGCTGTATTTTTAAGTGCTTTATAAATAAATATGGTATGGTATGGTATGGAAACTTACAGAATGTAATCACTGTGTGGACATTTACAACTGACTAGCTTTATGAGATGTTTGAGATAAAAAATAAAAAACGATATTTTACCGTAGCATGTTGTTAGCGGTTAGCTACCATAAACAGATACTACGGTATTTAGATAAATAGCTCATAAACCACTTGGCGGATATTTTTTTTTTTAGCTTACAGAGTGTAATTATATGGGTTTTCATTAACAAATTGTTGACCTGTATAAGATATTTGAGATAAAATTAGATTTTTTATTCATTTTTTTTAGAGACGGAATCGTCTCGTTAGCTTCTGTTTTATTTCCGTTTATATTGTTATAATAGCTCATAAACCACTCGGCGGATATTTTTTTTAGCTTACAGAGTGTAATTATATGGGTTTTCATTTACAAACTGTTGACCTGTATAAGACATTTGAAATAAAATTCAATTTTTTATTCGTTTTTTTAGAGACAGAATTGTCTCGTTAGCTTCTGTTTTATTTCCGTTTATATTGTTATAAATTGCTCATAAATCACTCGGCGGATATTTTTTTAGCTTACAGAGTGTAATTATATGGGTTTCATTTACAAACTGTTGACCTGTATAAGACATTTGAGATAAAATTTGATTTATTTATAACTTATTTTCGTAGCGCACGCGACCGTTTGGAAGATGTCAAACCGAAACAATTTAAATCCAGCAGATTTGACCATTTCGTGAATTGATTAAAGAACGATTAAGCTCAGGAAACCTTGTGCTATAATGTCAGCTATAATTTTTAGCAAACAAATAATTGTTTTTACCGTGTTAATCTTGTAAAGTCCTTCCATGCTCGCTCGCTTCGAAAGTGTCCTGACAAGCTGCATCACTGTGTGGTTTGGTGCATGTACTGCATCCTGCCGCAAGAGCCTCCAGCGCATCGTGAGAGAAACTGAGACGATTGTCGGCACCTCCCTCCCCTCACTGCAGGACTTACACAGCAACCGCATCACTCGGAAAGCCCTCTGCATGGAAGGTGATCCCACACACCCACTACACAGCTGCTTCAGACTGCTGCCATCAGGGAGGAGACTGAGAAGGTTCCAGGCTCGAACCAGCAGACTGAACTGCCTGCTCTGCCTCCCCTCCCATTTGAACTGCCTTAACACTAAAAACTTTCTCACACATTACCACACAACACAAAGATTTTAACACTGGACTCTGTGTCATCAAACGGGTTATTCACTAAACTCTCGGTCATGTGCTCATTCAGTTTGCACTACTTCTCATATTTGCACTAATGTTTGTATTACATCACTGCCTATAGTCATACTACTGTTTACATTCACTGTTTACATACTACTGTTTACATTCACTGTTTACATTTATTAATACTGTTTACATTTATTACTACTGTTTACATTTATTACTACTGTTTACATTTACACTACTTTTATATCTACACCACTGCTGATACATATACAGTATTCTCTGACCAGCCTTATTTAAGGATGCCCAATGTGCCTTACTGCATATGCCACTTTTGCCTCTATACCAACATCAACTACTACCTCATACATATACTGTGTACATTAACTCATATGCTGCTTTGCCACTCTTTGCAAATGTCAATGCTAGAACCTTCAGTTTATTTTATAGATATACTTTTTATACTTTTTTATACTACTATGCAAAAACTCAGGACAGTATTACACTTTTATTATTTCATTTTATGCTTATGTTCATTAAATGTTTAGTGGTTTAGTTTTAGTTTTAGTGTTGGTGTAAATTTTCATACTTTTATACTACTATGCAAAAACTCAGGACAGTGTTACATTTTTACTATTTTATGCTTATGTTTATTAAATGTTTCAGTGTTTTAGTGTTTAAATGGTTACTGTTGCACCGAGGGACTGAGAGAAACGCAATTTCAATCCTGTGTATGTCCTGTACATATTGCAGTTCTGACAATAAAGTTGACTTTGACTTTGATTTTGACTTCTGTGGCCGCCATTTTCAGCAGGGCAAATGAGGCGCTGATGCGTCGCGTAGAGGTGACGCATAATAGATGCAACTTATAGGGCAAAGCGACGTATTTATGGATTTTTCCAAATTATTGCCAATAATTGGACGAATTGACTTACCGGTATACGGCGAAGCGACTAATACGGTGAAAAGTATGGTATGATCAAAGTGAACATTGGCAAACACCAGGGTCAAACTGGTTCATTGTTTTCCAAAGGTATTGGTTGCTTGTGTTGACCATCCAACTGGTGAGTTAATTTTGTAGACACAAGAAAACCTTGTTGATCAGCAACATCTGGTGCAACTCAGCACTTAGCAGGCTGTTATTGTTGAGCGGTTTGTTGGAAGCAACCACTGTTACAGACTGTAAATGCTGGTTTGAATTTTCTGGAACAGAGGTTCTCAAATTTCATATATACAAGTGCAGTATTTTCCACTGTAGTGGAACAGACCCTGGTCTCTGGAAACTGTGTTGATACCTTTTCACTGACCCTCTCAGTGAAACACCTTTTTATCAGTAAACCTGCAGTGAAAGACAATTAGAATAGAATAGAATAGAATAGAATATATCTTTATTGACCTTGACATTGCACCGGGGGCACAAAGACAACGTTAATGATTACGCACATTCATCATGGATAGGGACGAGCGCACGAAGTCGCAGCAGTATAAAACCGCGCCACCACAATCAGATATGGAAAAAGGAAAGACACAATAGGTATCATTTGTGTTATTCAAAAAGAGAGTCTATCAAAGATTGCCTGAGGACACTCCATGATAAAGTCCCAAAAACTCTAACAGCATTAGCACATCACACGAGACATAGTTGCAGTTTTGACGACAGGCGGGAGGAACAGTCTGTGTCTTTCTGTTCAGATAAGAGCAGTTCGCTGGTCTCAGAGCTCAGCTCCCACCGAGAACACACACACAGAAACCTCTTGGGGGAGGGTGGATGGGAGGGTAGCGGGCCCTACAGCTCCCAGCTCAGGAGAAAATTTGTAGGCAGCATTCAAGGCCAGAGACCAGATTAGATTTGTTGCTTATTTTTCAGTCAGACCACAGTGTTCTTTTTACTGCAGTCTTTTAGTCCAGGTGCAGCTTCTGGGTCCAAATCGCCGAATCGAGTCAGGTTCCGAGCTAAGAAAAGATCCTTCCGTATGTGCCCTGTTTTTAATCCGAGCGGCTGTAAAAACGAGTCCCACACACCACGGTCCGCGGCGGCCGCCACTCACCACCGTGTGATTCAGCTCGCACACAGCTGGGAAGGTCATTCATAGCCTGGTTCAAAGCATTTTTGCTGAGCAGGAAGTCTCGCCAGCTCGCCGATCGCGGCGGTCCCTCAGCCTTCAGTGGCAAGATCCACCGGTATCCCAATAAATCACAGAGGTTCCACGTCCCCGACAGAGTGAGCGGACAGTTACATTAGCCTGCTCATCGAGTCCATAATGTAGCTCACCGCATGCGTGTCGTAAGGGCGCTCTGGCTCTCCCCGGCCAGAACGCTTCGTGGAAATTTATGTTATCGATAGTATCGATAGATGAAATGGCCCAGAAAGCAGTCCACGCACATAAATCCATCCCAAATTGGTTCGAGCGAGCGCTGAAGAGTTATAGACGAGACAAATGCAGAAGCAGGGAGGGGGAAACCAGCGAGGTGAGGAGCGAAAGGAGATGCGACCTTCCCTGTCGAGAGCTGAAGATAGAACAATAGAATTAACACAGTTTATTCCATTCAGTTTGAATCTAAGAACATAATCACTTATAAGAGACACTTTTTTACACTTTAAATGTATTCTAGATCAAATGTAAATCAACAGAATAACCTTCTGTCATTTTTATGATCATGTGTTAATTTGCTGGTTTATGCTGCACCAATGATGGTGTTTAAACTGTGTTTAAGTTCAAGAATAAGTCAGAATGATCTTCCAGTTTTTGTTTAAAATGTTAGAGACAGTGTGATCACGTCGTAGACAAAAGTTTGCGTTCTGTCTCCTTTCATTCTAAAACAATTCCCTCTATTTGTCTAAACAGATTCTCTGTTTCCTTGACATCCCTTAACCTTCTGACTTGCTATATTTCCCTCCTACTCTCGTCACAAGAGCCAATGGAATGAGGAGGAAACTCTGACGTTAAGTTCCCCTTAAACGTTCCATTTCCTGTTTCTCTTTAGTCTCAATGGAGAGTAAGAGCTGTGATGTTCTTTTCCTATGAGCTGAGTGAACGGAGTTATGAGTCAAAGACTTGTTCACTAGCCAAGGGTTACAGTACACTCGCTGTAAATCCGCCTGGAGCTTCTAAGCTCCACTTTGAATGAAAATTCCTTTGAGGAATGTTTTATTTTGAAATCAACCAGGAAGTGCCACTACTTCTGCCGAAAAAGGCGGACATCAACGAGACGCTGAAAAGGTAAACACGCTGAAGTCCAGCTTGAACTTAACCGGACGTACGACCCGTTTTACGTCCAAGGCTGCTTCTCATTTTTATCAGAACCGAGACTGAACGTCTGAAAAGGTAAAGAGTCGCTGATTGTTTACTGGAGCGTACGATGGTCTAGTGGTAATGGCAGTCGACCCCTGATCGGAAGGTTGGAGGTTCAAATCCCGCATCCGCCCACCATGTGTCGTTGTGTCCCTGGGCAAGACACTTAACCCCGAGTTGCTCCCGGTAGGTCTGGATGGCGCCTTGCAAGGCAGGCTACCACTACCGGTGTATGAATGTATGAATGAATGGGTGGATGGCTGGTATTGTAAAGTGCTTTGGGGCTCCTCACAGGGGGCTGGAAAGCGCTATATAAATAAGCTCCATTTACCATTTACCATTTACGATGAGTCTAGCTGGATTCGTATGCTGTCATTCTGGTTGAAACTCAAGATAAATCTCCTCACTTTCTCTTCCTCCATCTTTTATCCTTCTTACTTTATCTTTGCCAACTTTAAGCTAAGAAGCCTTCAGATTAAGTTATTATAAGACCTTATAAATTAATCTGTTGTACCTAGAAATTATGGACGCGTGATTTCTATCTATGCTGAGTAATTTATAGGAAATTGATCAATCAATCAATGTACTATGTACTTTTATGATTCTGTTAATAAATTATTCATCTCCTGGTGAATCAACATAAATTAACATTTCATGCCTTTTGCATCTCATCACCTGGTCACAAAATTTATTGATTACGGTAATCTGAAAAAGAGAGAACCCGTGAATTATTGATGATAATTTGGGTCAGGATAAACCTACTCATTTTACATCTGGTGTACAGTATGATCAGTAAATCTGATCTATCCCTGTATCCCTACACCACCGTACAATTGATTGGCTGCCAGAATGGCAGCTGTGGGATTATGCATGGGAGGACTTTAACAAGAATTTAACAAGACTAACACTTAAAAACAATTATTTGTTTGCTCAAAATTATATCAAAGGTGTGTCTCAGTTGAACATCTCCTTAATAAATGCACATTAATGGTCAAATCAGCTGCATGTCAAAAATCAATTTGCGGCAGCTGGAGCATGCACTCCCTGTGCATGTCATCAGAATTTAAGATAACCACCTAAAAACAATTATTTGTTTTCTCAACATTTCAATAAAGATGTGTCTCAGTTGAACTTTTCCTTAATAAATGCACCTTAATCGTCAAATCTGCTGCATTTCACCTGGGCGGCACGGCAAAATGCAGCTTTGACGTTTGCTCCAGGAGTTTAGGAGCGGGACGAAGGTGGCTTGGTATGACAAGCCAAGTGTCTCATTAATAGCTACTTTTACCTATTAATGAGACACTTGGCTTGCCATATTACTTGAGGTTCCTCTAGTGGCTGAACATGGTAATGTTTACTATTTTCCATGTCAGAATAAATTAAATACTGTAGTCAGATCTCAGCCAAAAATTGGTTTATAAATATGGAGGGAAAAACATATATTAGTCGCTTTGGGGTATCAGTTGTTGAACTTGCAAATTATGCTAAAATTCAAAAAATAGTACAGGCTTAGATTCATATAAGTAAATATGGCCAGACCCTAAACCCTGATTGACGGTTATAGTTTATGATGTGATGGGTCCATTTGTAGGTGGCATAGTGCTGCAGTTGGTAGAGCAGATGCAGAAGGTTGTCAGATTGAATCCTGTCCGGGGTTCTTTCTGGGTGGAGTATGCACGTTCTCTCCGTGCATGCGTGGGTTTTCTCCGGGTACTCCAGTTTCCTCCCTTAGACCAAAAACATTCATGTGTCATCTGTCCTGCCTTCCACAGTTTTTTCCCCTTCATATTATCAGCTCCTGTCTCACCTGCCCTAAATTCCAATCACCCCAGGTGTTCATCATTGTGTCTTATTAGTGTGTTTCCTTTATGTTCATCATCTCTGTGTTTTTTTGCTTTGTCCATGGACTGTCCCTCCAACACTTTCATTCTTTCTCTCCCTCCATGTCTCATAGATCCTGTATGTAAGTTTTGCTGCCCCTTTAGGGTTTTTTGTTTTCGTTAACTATTATTCTTTACTTTATTCCTGAGTTCCTCATGCCTGTCTGCACCTTGGCTTCAAACCTCACAAAACATGATAACATTGAGGTATTCATGATGTTTTCTGCTTCAACTGTACATAAATTTTAGATATTTTGAAACAGAATGTCTTCTCAAATATATATTCTCAGTACCCCTGAAGGGATCTTAAGTAGCGCCAGTGGTACTTGTACCCTAGTTTACGAACCGTGGTGCCGGACACTTTTTAAATTGCCTAAGGAGCTTAAAAATCAATATTCCAGTAGCTAATACAGAACAGTTCAACTGTTTTGACATGAACAGAAAAAAAAGGTAAAAGAAAGAAATTATACAGGAAAGAAGTTGCAAACCATGTTTTAAATCCTTTTATCAATGCCATTCATAACGTGGATGGTGTTGATTGAAACTTCATTTAATTTCTTTTGTTTGTTTTGATACGGAAACAAGATCAGTCAGGTTTTCTCATAAGAAAAATGCAAGAAATATTGAGTAATCTTGAGTAAAAATATTTTCAATAGAGTGCTAGATTTGATCATGATCATATACATGAACAGATTTATACTATTCATGTTCCGTCTCAAAAACACAGACGGCTTAAGGGAAAACCCTTTAGTGATAAAATCTGGGTGGACCTGAAGTTGACATAAAATCTCTAAGAACAAAATATATGTTCATTGAAGCTTCCCTTCAGCTCGGTGAGGTATATTTTCATTAAAGGTGATATGAAAATTTAGAAATTTATGGTAGTCTAAATGTGCAGGTGCATCAAAGGAAAGTACAATGTCATGAACAAGTTTGATTTTTAATCATAATTTCAGAAACAGAAAATTAAAATACTTAGATTCATTGCACATGAATAATCCAAGCCTTTATTTCTTGTAATTTTGATGATTATGGCTTACAGATAATGAAAAACCAAAAACTCAGATTCTTTGAATATTGTAATGAAGTCGAAGACGCAAATTCAACAATGGCAGGACTCACAGCTGCATTGAATCACTCATCAACTGTCCACCTGGATACGGCTGCATCGAATCACTCATCAACTGTCCACTTGGATACTGTATAAGGCACCCCTTTCCTCAGCTCTTCCTGTTTGCCCGTTGCCAGTCTGGTCGCCTGGCCTTCGGCCCGACGCTCTCCACGCTCTCCTTGGCCATTCATTCCCCGGGTAAGATGTGTCGTTCTATGTCTTTCGGCCAGCACTGCCGGGTGTTTGGTAGATGTTGTTAGCACAAAGGTTTAGCCTCCCAGGCGACACGCATGACCCCGACGTGGACCAGGAAGTACGATGGTTTGCCCGTTCAGCGGTTGTGTAGTTTTTGTCGGTTGCAATCGACCCGTCACAACTGCCTGTCGGAGTTTTTTCGTAGACCCTGAATGCATCGGGAGATTCCGGCCAATCGTGCTTTTCCTGGGAGTGATGCGCTCGCGTTGCCCTCTGCACAGCGGCCATGATTGGCCGACTGGTCCGTTGCGCCCGCCCCTTGCTTGCCAAAGCTGGGAAAATAACAGCGATGTCTGACTCCGGTCTGCAAAACGCCGTGCTGAAACCAAGTGAGCTTTGTGAAGTCGCATGTTGAATGATGATGAATGCTTTTGTTGCGTAAGCATGGCGCGAAGACTGTGGCATTACTGTTTCGGGAAGATACTTGCACATCTTTTTGTTGTTTTTTTTTTGGGGGGGGGAATAAAAATAGAAATGAATAAGTAAATAAATAAATGAATAAAAACCACGTACTCCATAGAAAGAATTTAGTTGAGTTGTTAACATGATTTTGGATAATTAGTTTTGTTTCGCTTTGTTTATCTCCTGTCCTCACTCCAGCTCAATAGGTGGTGGTAATGCACCTTACAGTTGGTCTGCCAACCGCTTTTGACGCCACAACGCTGTGAGTGCCCGTTAGACGTTATTCAACAATGGTGCGACCATAGTGCATGCTTGTTATTCTGGTTATGATGGGCGTACAATAGTTCTCCTCAAAATACATTAAATTTATGTCTCTATTATGGTACTCCTACGTTTCTTATCTGGCAACGCCGCTTTTCGCCGTTTCGTCTTCCCTTAGCATGCTTTGCCCCCCTATCCTCTCAAGTTAAGTCTAGACCAATGTCTGCTCTGTAGTTAAACCCATAATATGTTCAGGGCATACTTGGGATTGAAATTAAATCGTTCTCTGACCCCTAAGGTTATGATAACAATTTAATCATCGAAACATTTTGTAAGCATAAGCACAAGTATGAAATAATAGGAGTGTGACACTATCCTGGAGTTTAGCATAGTGGTATGAAAAAACATGAAAACATATCGATGAAATACAGTGAAGATTCTAACATCAGTATTTGTAGTGGAGTGTCAGAGCGGCGTGCGATGCGTATGTTCGCAGTATGCGTATGGGGTCTTTGATGCTGGCTCACGGGCTAAGTCCCCTGGTCCAGGGACGTGCAGAGGGGGGGGGGCTATGGGGGCTTGAGCACCTGCCCCTTTTTCTCCTTGCCCCCAAGTGCCCTTTTGGTAAAAAAAAATAAAAAAAAAAAATAAAAATATTTTTTATATTTCCCATTCTAAGCCCTCCTCTGACACATAATAACATGTACTAAAATTATTTATTTTATTATTATTATTGTATTTTGCCAGAAAAACAACATAATAAGCCCTCCGGTCACGTACCAACACTACATTCCCCACAGTGCAACAGTAGTAGTAGGGGTGGGGCCAATCTGATCCGGAGTCGTGTCTCATGAACCCAGAGTATTAATGCTGTGCATAGACATCAAGACCTGCCTCACATTCAGGAAATCCCTTTCATTTTACAGCCAGCTACAGCGTGTGGATTGAGTGAGTAGCACTTTAGTTAACAGCTAGCCAACTTTTCATCGTAACATGTCCGCTGTGTGGAAGTATTTTACACTAAACACAGCAAGACAGCAACGTGCAATGTCTGTAGAGCCATAGCGCCACATTAAACCGCGGTCAAGTTAGTTTTATATTGGACATTTGTGCTCCGGGGCTTCAGCGGGACGCCACTCTCGCTGAACTGAAACAGGGAGACCGACCGCGGCCAGCTGCATCCAGTCCGACCCGCTGTCTGACCGTCTCGTAGGAGGGACAGGCTGAGAGCGGCTGACCAAAATCAGAACGCCCGCCCCGGATTGAAAAATAAAAACACACTGCTGAAGCCACGGAGCTCAAATGTTCACCGATAAGTTGTTAAACTTCATCATAATTAATGACCAACAGCTATCAGCTGTAGAAAATGAAGGATTTTGCAGCTTGATACTTGCAGCCAACAATCATTAAAAAGCATATTAATTAAAAATCACAAGAAAACTGTGTTAAAAAAACATAAACAGCTACATTATAAAACAATGTAAAATACAGTACTAAAATCGGGAACATGTCTGTGTTGATTTATGCAAGAACTTAGCAGATGTAAAGCTATTTAATATTTTATTTAATCCATTTATTCATTCATTTAAAAGAAGTACTAAGACAGAGTACATGTGTGTGAATGAGAGGGAGGCCAGTGGAACAGTGAGGCTACAAGGAGCAGAGGTCACAAAGATGCAGGACTTTAAGTACTAGGGTTCCACTGTCCAGGAAAATGGGAAATGTGGTAAAGAGGTGAAAAAGAGAGTCCAAGCAGGATGGAGTGATGGAAAAAAGTTTCAGGAGTGATTTGTGACAAAAAGGTGTCAGCAAAGGTCAAAGGAAAAGTTTACAAGACAGCTATATTGTATGGTCTGGAGAAGGTGTCATTGACAAAAAGACAGGAGAAAGAACTGGAAGTGGCAGAAATGAAGATGTTGAGGTTCTCCTTAGGAGTGACAAGGATGGAGAAGATCAGGAATGAGATAATCAGAGGTACAGCACATGTTGAACAACTGGGAGATAAAGTTAGGGAGGACACACTGAGATGGATTGGACATGTCCAGAGGAGGGACAGTGGGTATATTGGTAGAAGGATGTTAGAAATGCAGCTGCCAGGAAAAAGACAAAGAGGAGATATATGGATGCAGTTAGAGAGGACATGAAGGTAGTTGGAGTGAGGACAGAGGATGCAGAGGACAGAGTGAGGTGGAGGAGGATGACTCACTGTGGCGACCCCTCAAAAGGGAAAAGCAGAAAGAAGAAGAAGATTCATTCATTTAAAAGAGATAAAATAAAACAAATTAATCAAAAAGAAAACATTGAATGAAAAGAGTGCAGAAAGAAGAAAAAAAATTCTTATATCAACCCCTTATAATAAACATTGAACCAGTCCGTCCCTTGGTTTGTGGCAAATTTGTTTTTTTGGCCCTCCATGTATTTGACTTTGACATCCCTGGCTTATGCAATAGGGAGCACATCGCCCGTCCAAAACCTATCATCTCTCCATAATGGATATATGTCCGATCTTCTAACTTCCTTTGCTGCATAATGTACATTGCATTTATTCTAGCGTTAGGTAAATGTATCTTGAAGGAGAATAGCACTTAAATAAAAGTACAAGCCCAAAACCAGAAAAGTTGGCACGTTGTGCAAATCGCAAATAAAAACAGAATACAATGACTTGCAAATCTTTTTCAACCCATATTCAACTGAATAGAATGCAAAGACAATATATTTAATGTTCGAACGGAGAAACTTTATTTTGTTTTGCAAATAACCATTAACTTAGAATTCAATGGCAGCAACACATTGCAAAAAAGTTGGCACAGGGACATATTTACCACTGTGTTACATCGCCTTTCCTTTTAACAACACTCAGTAAACGTTTGGGAACTGAGGAGACCAATTTTTGAAGCTTTTCAGGTGGAATTCTTCCCCATTCTTGCTTGATGTACAGCTTAAGTTGTTCAACAGTCCGGGGTCTCCGTTGTCGTATTTTACGTTTCATAATGCGCCACACATTTTCAATGGGGGACAGGTCTGGACTGCAGGCAGGCCAGGGGAGGACCCGCACTCTTTTGCTACGAAGCCACGCTGTTGTAACACGTGCAGAATGTGGCTTGGCATTGTCTTGCTGAAATAAGCTGGGGCGTCCATGAAAAAGACGTCGCTTGGATGGCAGCATATGTTGCTCCAAAACCTGTATGTACCTTTCAGCATTAATGGTGCCTTCACAGATGTGTAAGTTACCCATGCCTTGGGCACTAATGCACCCCCATACCATCACAGATGCTGGCTTTTGAACTTTGCGCCTATAACAGTCCTGATGGTTCTTTTCCTCTTTGGTCCGTAAGACACGACGTCCACAGTTTCCAAAGACAATTTGAAATGTGGACTCATCAGACCACAGAACACTTTTCCACTTTGCATCAGTCCATCTCAGATGAGCTCGGGCCCAGCAAAGCCGGCGGCGTTTCTGGATCTTGTTGATGAATGGCTTTTGCTTTGCATAGTAGAGCTTTAACTTGCACTTACAGATGTAGCGACGAACTGTAGTTACTGACAGTGGTTTTCTGAAGTATTCCTGAGCCCATGTGGTGATATCTTTTACACACTGATGTCGGTTTTTGATGCAGTACCGCCTGAGGGATCGAAGGTCACGGGCATTCAATGTTGGTTTTCGGCCTTGCCCCTTACGTGTAGTGATTTCTCCAGATTCTCTGAACCTTTTGATGATATTACGGACCGTAGATGGTGAAATTCCTAAATTCCTTGCAATAGCTCGTTGAGAAAAGTTGTTCTTGAACTGTTCGACAATTTGCCCACGCATTTGTTCACAGAGTGGTGACCCTCGCCCCATCCTTCTATGTGGATGACTGAGCATGTCAAGGAAGCTGCTTTTATACCCAATCATGGCACCCACCTGTTCCCAATTTGCATGTTCACCTGTGGGATATTCCAAATAAGTGTTTGATGAGCATTCCTCAAATTTCTCTGTCTTCTTTGTCACTTGTGCCAGCTTTTTTGAAACATGTTGCAGGCATCAAATTCCAAATGAGCTAATAATTGCAAAAAATAACAAAGTTTACCAGTTCGAACGTTAAGTATGTGGTCTTTGCAGTGTGTTCAATTGAATATAGGTTGAAAAAGATTTGCAAGTCATTGTATTCTGTTTTTATTTGCGATTTCCACAACGTGCCAACTTTTCTGGTTTTGGGCTTGTACAACAAGAATATTCATTTAGAATTAAAAATAACTCACCCTGAACTACCATAATATATATAATGTATGTAATAACCAATCAAGTTGCTCCTGTCCAATAAAAGCGTACAAATGACTCTATCCAGACTTTAAGTAAGTTTAGGGTCTGGTTCGCAGAGTATGGAGTTAAATTTGTTTCACAATTATTCAATGAAAAAAAAACTAACCTCAGTTAAGTAAAATAAAATTGTAATCAAAACTTTTGGAATTGTAACAATTTCTTCTTTTTTTTAAATAAAAACTTAATTAAAAAAAAAATTAAATAACAAATTTTTCTCTCGTGAACTTAAAAAGTTATTTGCAAAACATAAACTTTTATTTGCACACATCAGAAATCTTTTTTTGTTGTTGTTGCTATTTTAGGCTCTGCCCACGACGTCATGTGAGAATCGCAAGCAAAACTTTGAATGACAAACAAAAACTTAGATTAGCAAGCAAAGATTTCTGACATGCGCAAATAATTATTTCACTTCATGACACAAAAATTTGTGATTTTAATTTAAAAAGTTTTTTTAAGCAAAACTTTTATTTGTTTAAAAAAATTACAATTCAAAATATCTTGATCACAATTTTATTTTATGTAATTGAGGTTAGTTTTTTTTTTATAGAATAATTGTGAAACAAATTGAACTCCATAGAAGAGGTCCCATTTTCATAATTTTATAGATTACAGTACACTAAAAAGTTGCACTGTGCCCTTGTTTTTCAATTTTGTAATTTATCGTTGTTTATTTAACTCTGAAAGCTATGTGAATTTGTCAATATTCTGTCCTAAAATGTGGTTAAATGTGCCCCTTTTTTTTCTGAGCACGTGCCCCTTTAGTGGGCCCTGCACGTCCCTGCTCCTTCCCGTTCTCTCAGATCAGCTGACCAGCAGATTCTGAAGATCCCAAAAACTAAGCTTAAGCTCAGAGGTGACCGTGCTTTTTCTGTGATTGCCCCTAAACTCTGGAATGATCTTCCGAGTGACATAAGACAGGCCTCTTCCCTTGCTGTTTTTAAGTCTCTTCTTAAAACTCATCTTTTTTCTTTGGCTTTTGGCGCAATCCGAGATGTTTGATTTTGTTTTATCATGTGAAATTTTATTTTAAGTGTTGTTGTTATACCTGACATTTCTATTTTTCGTTTTTGTACTGTATTTTATGTTTGTGTACAGCACTTTGGTCCTATGGTTGTATAAAGTGCTTTAGAAATAAAGTTAGTATGGTATGTGTTTGCACATTACCCTGACAAGTATGAATGTGTTAATCTCAACAGGAACAAAAAAAACATCACAGGGCTTAGACATTTCTGGAAATATCCCATTTAAATTTGAATATGTGGACTAGTCTTGATGCATTTTTACTGGTCAGTCTACCGGTAGTTTCTGTCAATAAATTGTAGAGTTGAGCCAGGAGTCAATGGAAATTCCAACTTTCTCCAGAGATATTGGATTATCTCATTTGTTTAAGCTAATCCTGCTGACGTAGCTTTACTGTTTGTTTCCTCTCCCGCAGAAACTCACCTCTAGTGACCGTCTGGTCTTCAATGGCCGCCAACGAAGGTGTTGGACCTGGTGACGATTGGTTAAAGGGGCTCATAGATCCTTCAGGTAATGGTGGGTTGTAGTCCTCACATTGACCTTTGGACTGTGCAAATCCACAGAAGACCAACAGAAAGAATGAGAACTGTTCACGTACGTTTGTATAAACTGGTAATCTCACCTCCTCGGGGCAGTTGTAATCCAACCACTCTTGTCTGTGCCGGTCAATACCGTCAGAGCATCTGAAACTCAGCGAGGACCAAATAAGACCAGAGGAATTGCTTATGTTTTTATTTGACATGGATGGAGTTTTATCTCACCGTTGGAGGGTGTTGCACCAGCCACAGGCGCTTGTTAGGTTGGACGTCAGGCAGAGGTCACATGAAGTGTGCTGAAGGCAAGCTGGAGGCGTCAGGCACACATTGATCTGCAGTTAGAAAGGTGAAAACTGCGGCAGGGCTGCCAGGTGTTGTGTAGTAATACTTACTGGGCAGAGGTGTGAACTCAAATGCAGACCCACTGACGATCTTTGTGGCGTCGATCTCGACACGATGATATTCGTAGATGGTTCGCCGCTTTGCAGCTTTAGGATGAATATGAAGTATGAGTACATGTACATTTACGAGCTTAATTTTTCACCCTTGTTACAACTCAGATTAACATACCGTACATAAAAGAATTATGCAGAACACAAAGTCATTGAGCCAGTAAAAGTAAAATGGAAGTGACAGATTTGGGCCTTGTATTGCAGTTTGGTCTTTGCTGCTTTTTGACTAGCTACTGACTAGCTACTAACATGTTGATCCAGTCAGAATTAAAGTAGTTCTCCTTACTGAGGTTGTGCAAAGAGCTTTCTACAGCAGGTAAGATATTAATTATCGACAACCTTTTTTACATGTACTAATTAGGAATGCTTGAAATTGGATTTTTGGCAGATACCCAATACCAATACCAATAGTTTTTTTTTAAATCTAGACCTACTTACAGAGACTACACAGCTTTCTCTGCTGTGGAATTAAAACACTACATTATTCTGCATGGTCTTTGTCAATTTGGCCTGCTACCAAATGCAGATGCCAAAAAGCTGATATTTAACTTTATCGCTAATAGTGGCTGATACCGATACCATGCGGATAATATTGTGCATCCCTAGTACTAATGCACATCAGCCATCATGCTCTCAAATAGATTTACGGCTGTCTTTGTTATTCAAGTTCCGTGTTCAACTCTAGTGTTTTGATCCTTTACACCTGCTTTTTATTGACTTTATGTACAAACTTATTCATAAACTGGATTCATTGATTTTGTATGTTGTGGTAAAATTCCTTCAATGTGCAACGCTTTGCGTGGCTGAATGGCTGGCTGCAGTGAAACATCAGTAGAAATGAACATTGTTTAGATGGGATCCACGCCAACTGTTGATAAAAGTGAAAGCAAAGTTGAACCATCAATTTTAAGAATAGTTTCAAATATATGTGTATATATATACGTATATATGTATATATATATGTGTATATATATATACGTGTATGTATATATATATGACAGGAATAGACATTATTATTATTATTATTATTATTATTATATATACA
>JBBPBX010007046.1:0-22529 GCA_038048925.1 Garcialebias charrua | reverse complement strand
TGTAGACACAAACTACAAATAAAATCTAATTAGATGTTAATGAACTGTAAGTAGGCATGAATTTATCTAGAATGCATCACAAAATACTGACTTTGAGTGTGAGCGTTAATAACTGTAATAAAGGTAAGTAGAGCCCCATTTCAGAATGTCCAAACTACCCTGTAAGAACTGACCTGAGAGCTGTGAAGCAGGGATTAATGCCATGAAAGCGTCAGAAAGCCCCACTTTAACTGGATGCTCTGTGGAGTTCATTTTCTCCACCGGTACAGGGATCTTAAATAGAAAAACAGAGTTTTGTGCCAGTGGTGTAGTCTATGATGACATATGGAGTATACCCACTAGAAAATCTTAAGAATTGCAATTTAACCACTTAAAAGTGCCCAATGATACATGACATATGATTAGGCACGTGTTATTGATACACTAAACAACAGCTAAATGCTTCCGTAACAATCTATCTGTATGCAGTGCTTGTTTATTACATTCGTTTATCCATCAAATTATTGTATAATTAATACTTCTGTATTTACTACTTGTTTTGCTTTGATATTGGTTTATACATTTTAACATGTTTTTAATTAAAAAAAAGTACACAGTTTGTTGTTGTTCAAATATAAGCACCAGAGACATTTGGAAATGTTCAATATGCTTAAAAATAGGGATGCATGATATTATCGGCCGATATCAACGTTAATTTTCTATATCGGACATGGCCATTCCAAAATAACTTGCCATTATAAAAGGCGCTGTTTTTGCCTGCAGCGTAACGTGATGACGTTGCAGCGGCAGCGCAACGCGATGACGTCATCCAATCTCACAGTGGAGAGGAAAATTCAAAATGGCGGCGGTGTGGAAGTTTTATTTTTCGTTGGTGAGGATGTCGGATTCTGAAGATTTATGGACTACGTTGAGCCTTGCTACATCGTCCGTAGTCGGAGATATTTTTCCGATGTAACGTTACCAGAGTTACAAGCCGTCATTTCCGATGTCATTGAGAAGCTAATAGCCAATAGCAACCCTTGTTGGGTGAGTTTTACTACAGACATGTGGGCGTCACGTTAGCCTCGTTAGCATGATTAGTCTTACGGCACAATGAATAGACAAAAACTTTGAACTTAAAAAGTCTGTCCTTCATGCACAGGAGTGCAGAGGATCCCACACTGCAACTAGTAACCTGGAACAAGCCTCCACAAGTGAGACAGCGTCGCATGTGACTAATGCTAATAAATAACATTTAACGCTTTTCATTTAATATAAGTTAAAGTGCTATGCATATGGCTGTTACTGAATATATGCCCCCAGCTCTTACAGCTGTTGCAGAATTTTTGAAGCAAATAAGCCTAAATAAGAGAAAGCTATGTTCTGACAAAGGAACACGTATACCGGTATATAATATCTGTATCAACATCGGTTATCGGCCGAATAAGTTTGAACATATCGGATATCGGTCAAAAATCCAATATCGTGCATCCCTACTTAAAAATCAAAATAAACTGATGATAATAATAATAATAATAATTATTAATTCAATTTATAACGCACTTTTCATTACTGAAAATCTCAAAGTGCTACACATATATTGAATGCTACACACATTCATAAACCGGTGGCGGCAGACTACCATGCAAGGTGCTTTCCAGTCCTACCGGGAGCAACTCAGGGTTAAGTGTCTTGCCCAAGGACACAACGACACATGGTGCGGGTCCCGGGAGTCGAACCGCCAACTTTCCGATCGGGAGACGACTGCCATTACCACTACATCACGGCCGCCCCATGATCACGTTGTACTAACCAGTGTACTTTGGTTTCTAACCACAGTATACGGACCAATTGCGGTAAAGTTAGCTTTACGTTGGACATTCGCGCTCAGTGGCTTCAGTGATGTCCAACGTAATATTAACTTTAAAATGTAGACTACACTGCTGGTGCCAACATGAACAAAACTGATTTGCAAGTTGAAACCTCATGAAAATTTGTAACAATCAATACAGTGATTACCTTTTAAGTAGGCAAACTTACATCT
This sequence comes from Garcialebias charrua, assembly GCA_038048925.1. Taxonomy (NCBI): domain Eukaryota; kingdom Metazoa; phylum Chordata; class Actinopteri; order Cyprinodontiformes; family Rivulidae; genus Garcialebias; species Garcialebias charrua. Next base: position 20,506 of record JBBPBX010007046.1, on the reverse strand, counting down.
TTGTAGTTGAAAACGATGCTCCCATTGCAGTGGAGCGCTGCTTGAAAAGTGAAAGCTCCTTCGTCCTCTCGGTCCTTTAGTCGTACCTTGTCCCACTGCACCACAAACATTTTACCTGAGCAGAACAGGTTAGACAATTTAAAAAAAGGAGCTTTCAAACATTACCAACCCCCATGAAAAACTCCTACATACCATTGTCCATGTACCTGACAGTTGAGTTTTTGGAGAAGCTGGGGTCAAAGTTGGCCATGAGCGGAGCGATGTACTGTGTTGCAGTCAGCATCAAATGAGTGATGTCACCCATGAAGATAAACCCTAATGATGGGGGCCAGTAGAAAGAAGCACCATGACAACTCTTCATGAATCTACTATAAAAGTATAATTTTCTGGCTTTTAGTTTTCAAACTTACCACCGGTTGCTACAATTACTTGTCTCAAGTTGTGTCCATAAAAAGGGAAATCAAAAGAAAGTGCCACTCGCTGTGAAGAAAGGGCGATTTTTAACTTGAGTGAATGTAAATACTGGACATTTGTGACTGCACTCGTCTCACCGCGGCCTGTCGGTGTGTGTTGGACAGTATGCCATGGATTCTGACTTGACTTTTGTACCGGTGGTCCAGTTCGATCAACAAGCTTTCAGTTTTTCTGTCCGTCGGACCAAAGCTCTGCCATTTGTAGTATTTCTGCGTGTCCTCCTGAGAAAAAGACACATTAGAGAAGGTTGAGTGTGATTACCTAAACTGCAGTGGTTCCCAACCATGATCCTTGAGGAACACCATCATGCATGTTTTAGTTGATTCCCTGCTTTGAAATGCCTGATTTGAATGAATGGGTGATTAACAGGTTTCTGCAGAACTTGAGGAAGTAATTAATCACTGAATCAGGTGTGTTGGAGCAGAGAAACAACTAAAACATGCAAGATGGTGTTCCTCAAGGACCACGGTTGGGAATCCTAAAGGTTCAAGCTGAAGTGTTCGAAGAAAATTACTTTTGAAAATGACTAACATTTTAAAACTCCCAGTCCAGAGGACAGTGTTGTTTTATATTGTAGGTATCCTAAAAATAAAATCAAGATAAAAAATATATATATTTTCAAACTGGTGGTGTCATTTTTATTTTTCCATTCGAAGAAATCCAAGTTAAGTTTGTTTTATTCTTTTTCATTGCCTGGAAGTTTGTAAGTGAGGTTTTTTTTAGCAAAATATCTTGAGTCTGTGCAAAATTTTGGAATGAAATTGGCAAAATGTAATCATTGGAGGTATCACCACATCTCATTAAGTTTTGGTGTCAGTCCTGTTTAATGTGGCTGCTACAGCTAAGCTATGAATAAGCATGAATATAGCTGCAGCCCAGTTGTACAGATGTTGAGCTAAAGTTTGGTGTGGTAGTAGCTGAGAGTAATTCACATCATAAACAAGCACTAGTCAATCTCATTTACCAAGTTTGAATAAAATGGCTCCATCTTTGTCCCTTTTCATAATAAGAGATGATCTTAGTTCAAAACTCGTATACTTGACTTTCAATTAAAATGTTCTTTTTTAATTTTCTACTTTTTGAATATTTTGCACAGTTGTCTGCATATTAAAAAAAAGTTTTGTCTTGCTGCCCTCATCAGTGTTTAATTGCGTGGCATTAATATACAACTAAAAATGTGACTTTACTTTAAATTTTAGCCTAATTTTAATCAGAATTTTTTTAAGTTGATCAACTAGTGGTTCTTATTGTCATGCAATGTAAAAAGGTAAGAAAAATAAAATTATGTCCAATGAAAACTGAAATTTCTCAGCTTTTTTTTTTATTATTTTGCGCGGGAAAAAAATCCCCAAATTCTTTATGGGAATGTTAAAGATCTAGTCCTGTCTGTTGGAAACTGATTTCAGATATTTCCACCTGAGGGAGCTGTTTTGTCATTTTGCACAGGTCTTCTTATTGCCCTCTGGTTTTGATGGCTTTAATAATGGATGGTACACTGCAAGGTGACAGAGAGCAATGGTTGTGGTTCGGTGTTGGCTCAGAAAGTGGAGCAGTTAAAAGCAGAGCTCTCACGGCCTCTCCGGCTGCTCCACATACAGCTAATGACCCACTTCTTCCCTGTTTCCACTGCCTGACACCAGCCTGAGAAGGGTGTGGGAAGATTTCTAGTTGAGGAGTTATCAGGTGCTCACAGCTGACTGATTTATTCAAAACCCCGACTGGACAAAAGGTGGCGAGTCAGGGAAACTGGATCAGACCATTCCCTGTAAAACTAACAGCAACAGGACTTCTTGTGATCTGGTCCAAGTGAGTCATCCACAGGCATCCATGTGCATGTACACTCGTGGACGGTGATGCTTGAACAAACAGTGTAAGTTGGCAAGTTGAGGACTTTGCCTGTTTTCAATTTAAAAATGCACGGGAATGGGAAAAGGGGGGTAGAAAACAGAGCAACACGTTTTATTTGGATTGAATTTTACTGAGGCTGATTTAAAAGGAAAACTGTGTGCGGGACACAAATAAAACCCCAGCAGACAAACACTGACGGAGAGAACTGAAATTGGCGCCGGACAATAAATGACTTAAGCCAGTTTTTTTCCAAATGACTTGAAATTTTCAGCTAAAACTCCATCCATCCATCCATCCATCCATCCATCCATCCATCATCTTCTGCTTGTTCCGAAGTTGGGTCATGGGGTCAGGTCCAGACATCTCTTTCCACAGCCACCTCTTCCAGTTCTTCTGGGAAGGTTCCAAGGCGTTCCCAAGCCAAACAAGAGAAATAGTCTCTCCAGTGTGTCCTGGGTCATCCTCTAGGGCAGGAGTGTCAAACATACGGCCTGCGGGCCGGAACCGGCCCACCAGGGGGTTTAGTCGGCCCGAGGATAAATCTGAATTATATATTTTTTTAAAGAATAAACGTTATTTTCTTAAAAACCTGCAGTTCCTATGTTGTCCGCTAGAGGCGCTGTGTTTTAGTCAGTTCAATTGCTTTACCCGTGTTTATGATATCTATGGCTTTACCCGCTTTTTCTGTTGGAACGGACAGTCGGGCACCCTCATCAGTGGAATGTCCTTGTCAAAAAAGAGAAATGTGGACACAGAGTGTTGGCTTTTTTCTAGAAAAATGGACTTCTTCCTATAAAACTGTTTGTTGACTAAATGTTTTAAAACGTTGTGCAATCACTGTGATCAGTTTTTTAATGTGTTTTAAGTCTTAAATAAATGTTAAACTGAGTAAATGTGTAAAATGACAATTAATTGAATTAAAGATTTTTATAATTTATTTCTTCTTTGCACTAATACAATGAAAAAAAGTGGACTTACTGTTCGTTCTATGTAATTTTGGAATGAGTTTACTTGTCTGGCCCACTTGAGATCAGATGCGGCCCCCAGATCAAAATGAGTTTGACACCCCTGCCCTAGGGTCTCCTCAGTTGGACATGCCCAAAGCACAGGCGCCCAGCGAGCATCCTTACCAGATGCTTGAACCACCTCAACTGGCTCCTTTCGATGTGGAGGAACAGCAGTTCTACTCCAAGTCTCTCCTGATAACTGAACTTCTCACCCTATCTCTAAGGGAGAGTCCAGCTACCCTGCAGAGGAAACTCATTTCAACCGCCTAAATCCACAATCTCATTCTTTCACCAGAGTTTGTGACCATAGGTGAGGGGGTAGGAACATAGACCGACCGGTAAAAAGAGAGCTGTGCCTTACAGCTCAGCTCCCTCTTCACCATAATGGACTGATACAGAGTCCACAATACTGCAGACACTGCACCAATTCGTCTGTCAATCTCACGCTCCATTCTTTCCCCACTCGTGACAAACCCCCGAGATACTTGAACTCCTCCACTTGAGGCAGAACCTCACTCTCGACCAGAAGAGAGCAATGCATCCTTTTCCGGTTGAGGACCATGGCCTCAGATTTGGAGTTGATTTTCATCTCAGCCACTCAAAGAGCAGAGATGGAATCCTGAGGCCACTGAACTGAACTCCTTCCACCCAAGAAATTCTGACCACAAAAGTTCTGAACAGAATCGGTGACGACAGGAAGCCCTGGTGGAGTCCAACTCCCACCCTGAAGGGGTCAGACTATACAAGCAATGCAAACCAAACTCTTGCATGACTTATCTAGGGACCACACAGCCTGTAGCAACTGTTTGTTTAAAACTAAAAAAATGTCAACTAGCCATATCAATGCTACAGATTTCTCAGGAATCTTCTAACACAAACTGGACACTTGCCATTTTGTTGAAACATCCATCTGATATCCAGTAATGCTAACATAAAAAGGGTGTGTTTAACCATTGATTTTAACACTGATAATGGTTCCCAACACTGGTCCTTGAGGAACACCACCCTGTATGTTTTTAGTTGTTTCTCTGCTTTGACACACCTGATTTGAATGAATCTGAATCAACAGGCTTTGACAGAACTGCAGGAAGTAATAAAATCTCTGAATCAGGTGTGTTGGAGCAGGGAAACAACTAAAACATGCAGGATGGCGTTCCTCAAGGAACAGAGTTGGGAACCACTGATTTAGACCATTTAAAAGAAATTGAGATGCATGTATGATGTATAATAATGTAATGCGATAAAATCGTGAGCCCAGTTTTAAGAAATATTACCCTCCATTGTGATGATCTGTGTTTTTATTGTTTTATTTTAAGGGTGTTGGTGTCTTGTTTATTTCTTATTTCATGTTTAGCGTCAGTATTTTATGGTGTTCCATTTCTTGCCTCCTGTTTCTTGTCATCATCAGCCAGTTTGTTTTGTGGTACCCTAAAGTTTTATTTTTTATTTGCCCTGCAAAGGCAGACGTGTTATCAAGTAGTCTTCATCAGTACGTCAGCGTCCATAACTTCTGATCTGCTCGAGATAATTTAATAAAACTTCATGCACTTGTGCGTCATCACAAGACACCATTTAGGACAAACCCGTGATGTTTTGGTTGCTGACATGTCATGTTGGGAGATGTAAATCCAACACGACGGAATGGAAAATGGCCGCACCAGAGGCAGGACGAGGAGAAAAGAGTTGATTGTTTAGCTTCTCACCACTATGCGGGTCATGTTGTCTGGAAGGGTGGTGACATCAACTCTTCCTCTGGCCTTTGTGGTCTCTCTGTGTTGCCGTTGGTTCTGCTGGTCTCTCCTGGCTCTGTGAAAACTGGCCTCTCCTCCGATGGCGGCGGACCTCAGAGCAGTCCCGCTCTGCGAATCTAAGAAGGAGATACGTGTTAGTGGAACTGAACTGAATCAACAACACGCACGGACCCACGTCGGACAAGTTCTGCCTTTACACCCTGCGGTCACATCTGCTCTTTATTAGTTACCATGATGTGACTCATGTTATGCTTCATCGTATCCACAGAAAGCTAAACCCACGTTTAGAGGTCTTGTAGCGAAACCTCAACTCAAACAAACATTCAGGAAGGGGATATTTTCTTTACCTCTATAAATCAAAGAGGGGGAGTTGCTTGTGCAAATCCCTTTTTGCCTTTTGGAAAGAATCAAATTAAAGAGAGCCACTGCAGGAGTGGCGGCGCAGGTTAAAGAAGGTGAGCCTGTGATCGTAAGGTCGCCGGCTCGACTCCCCGGACTGACAACATCAAAACGTGGAAAGAAAAGGTGAAGCGCCCGCACCTGCCTCCACCCTCATTTGCCCCACTCTGGGCCCTTGAGCAAGGCCTTTAACCCCCACCATCTGCTCCCCCAGGTGCCCTATGCTGCTCTCTGCTCCACACAGAGAGTTGTGGTATCTCGGTGGTCTGTGGTTGTGTCAGGAAGGGGATTGGGTGTAAAAACGATCGCCAAGTCTTCATGTGAGTTTCTTCGCTGCGGCGACCCCTGAAGAAGGGAGCAGCCGAAAGAAGAAAAGAAAAGAAAAACAGACTGCCACCACAGCCAACTGGCGTTAGAAAATAAAAAAAATAACTCAGAGAATTTTACAGACATTGAAGTAAATTTGATGTGGTTGTAGCTGAGAGTCATTCACAACACATGCTCCGAAGGCTAACAGATTCCCCAACTTGCACAATACTATATTTGAGATAATTAACTGCAGTGCTAACGCCAAAGTCCATGCTCAATAATCCAGGTATAAAATTCAACAATGTTCTGTCAGGTCATCTGGATGGTTTCTTTCTTTTTGTGCCGAGACGTTTCGCCCTCCATCCGGAAGGCTTCATCAGCCTCTCGTTTGGACTATTGTAATTCACTGTATGTTGGTTTAGAGTCTAAACCAACATACAGTGAATTGGCTTAAATTAGATTATAACAGTGGCAAAGAGGATTTGTCTAAACTTTAGACAAATCATCTTTGCATCGTTTACAATCTGTCCAGAACGCAGCAGCTCGTCTTTTAACAGCAACTAAAAAATATGAACATATAACCCCTGTCCTGTCCTGGCTTCTCTTCACTGGCTCCCTGTCCACTATCGGATTGATTTTAAGATTATATTGCTTGTTTTCAAAGTCTTAAAAGGTCTGGCCCGTCATATTTATGTGATCTTATCAACATCTACACTCCTGTAAGAGCACTCCGGTCTTTGCGGTTGCTGTTCCAAAGCTGTGGAACAGTTTACCTGAGAATTTAAAGAGCGCTCAGACTGTTGACACTTTTAAATCTTTGCTCAAGACTCATCTGTTTTACTTGGCATTTAATCCTCGCAGAGTCCGAGAACAAATTTTGAGCAGATTTTATTGTTGTTGTATGTTTTATTATTGTTAACTTTATTATGTTTTAGTGGCACTAGATGCATTTTACTCTGTTATTATTATTATTTTTTTAACTGTACAGCACTTTGGTCGGCTTCGGTTGTTTTTATGTGCTATATACCGGTAAATAAAATTGACATTGAGGAAACACCAAACAAAATTGTTTCTCCCCCAACAGCTTATACTCCAAAGTGGAAAAAAACTGTTATGGATGGTTAGGATGGAGGGCGAAACATCTCAGCACAAAAAAAAAAACCAACAACGTCCAGATGACCTGACTGAACACCTGGATTATTGCGCATGGGCTTTGCTGTTTGACATGACTGTCGATGAGGGAGAGGGCGGGCCCCAGAGGAGAGGGCGGGCCCCAGAGGCCATCTTAGCACCAACATAACTGTTTTTTGCCACTTTGGAGCAAGCTGTTGGAGGAGAAGCTGTTTTGTTTGGTGTCCCCTCAGACTGATGAAGCCTTCTGGATGGAGGGTGAAACGTCTCAGCACAAAAAATAAACCGTCCAGATGACCTGACTGAACATAGTTGTTCGGTGCTAAGCTCAAAACTCTGGTTCGTAAGACAACGGGTCATGCATTCATCTGAGAAATGCCAGATTTTAGAAAATCTCTGCATTTTGAACTTACAGAACTTGCTGCGTTTTGGGGGAATGATCATAAAAGTGGGTGTTTCTGGGACATCTGCAGAACAGATCGTCGTTGGATGTTTATAATTTATTTCCTCAAACTGATCTATGACTCACTGTTTTTGGACAATAGTTGCAAGATCAGCTGAAGACCCTGATTGTTTGACGCTGCTTTTGTCCTCCTGAAGTTAAGGATTAACTCCAGGCCACTGTTATAATCTAATTTAAGCCAATCGTTAATTGTGAAAATAAGAGCAACTCTTGGGGGAGGAAATGATGAGAACCAGCTTGGAGTTCCCTCTCTCTTTTTTTTATTATCTGAACATTAAACTTGTTCAAACTCCTTGTATCATGACCTGCTTTTTGTCTATTGGTTTGACTTGTTTGAAAGCGCCGTTTGTTGTAAATAATCCAACAGAATCAACGAAATGGCAGTTGTTTTTTGTATTGTATTGTATTGTATCATTTTATTCATTTCATAATAAAAACAATAACAATTTTTAGAAAGAAAAATTAAACAAAAACTTAAAATGAAAGCAAGCAGAAGAAGAAAACATTTCTTATCATATCTGCTCCTTTTTAAACAATCAATTCAAACATTAATATACTTATTGTAATACAAAAGTATACAGTCTCATCAAAAGTATATGATCTCATACAAAATACCTATTGTAATTTGTTAAATTAGAATCAATTTAAATATAACTATTCAACAAAATAGTTTTAATAATTTTCTTAAATATTTGTATGGACTTTGCAGTTTTTACATTGTCCTCTAGACCATTCCAAAGATCAATTCCTCTTATCGTAGTAGACCTACCCTTTAAACTGGTTCTATACTGAGGTTTAACAAACATTTCTATTCCCTTTAAATTATAGCAACTAATCCTTTTCACAAAATAGTTTTGTATGTTAGATGGTAGTAAGAAATTCTGAGCCTTATACACAAGTAAAAGAATATTATAATCAACCAACTTGACAGTATACTTGTTGATACAAATCCACAGATAAAATGTTTTTTCCATTTTGTTGTGAAGAACTTTAGAGACCCAAAGCCCTGAGTCTAACACCCATCTGGGCCCATTCTTTCACCTGAAGTGACGTTGGGGTTTGTATATCTTGACGTGGTTAATGCTTTTGCGGTTTACAGTGAACATTACAGTGGGGTATCTAGCTATTTAAAAGATAGGAGACAATATGTACAAATAAATTATGTAAGATCTGACCTCTGTAATATCACATGTGGAGTTCCCCAAGGCTCTGTACTTGGACCAAAGCTATTTATTTTATATGTGAATGACTTGGTAAATGTGTCAGGACTCCTTAAATGTGTACTTTTTGCTGATGATACCACTTTTTTCTGTTTAGGTGAAGATGTAGAACAAATGTTGGAATTGATAAAGACAGAATTTGTCAAAATACAAACTTGGTTTAAAATCAATAAATTATCATTAAATCTAGAAAAAACTAATTACATGATATTCAGTAATAAAAAGAAAACTGTTGATGTTCCACTCAAAATTGAGGTGTTGAGATTTGTAGAGTGAGTGAGGTGAAGTTTTTGGGTGTTATCATTGATGACAAACTGACATGGAAACAACACATAAATTCTGTAAGAATAAAAATAGCTAAATCGATTGCAGTACTGTACAAAGTCAGAGACCTATTGAATGATAAAGCTCTGTATTTGTTGTATAACACAATCATTGTTCCACACTTAATCTATTGTATTGATGTTTGGGGGAATGTGTGTAAAACAATCACAAAGCCTATTTTTGTATTACAGAAAAGAGCTGTAAGAATTATCACTAGAAAACATTACCGTCATCCATCAAGTACATTATTTTATCAACTGAAGTTATTGAAGTTCCATGATTTGGTAGACTATAATATTTTATCAGTTATGTATAGGGCTCAAAATAATGCATTACCTTTAAATATCCAAATGCATTTTGTTAAAAGACAAAGTTGTTATAATCTTAAGGGGACAGAGATGTTTGTAAAACCACAATTCAGAACTAGTTTGAAGGGACGTTCTACCTCAATCCAGGGAATTAGATTATGGAATGGCTTGGAGAATGTAGTTAAAAATGCCAAGTCAATGTTTACATTTAAGAAAATGATCAAAATGAATTTGTTAAAAAATATATATGACGTAATGTGTATTGTATTAGTTAGAAAATTAGAAAGAGTTAGTCATTTTGTACTGTTGGTGGAAGATTATTATTGTTTAATCTGATTGTTTGAAAAAAAGGGGCAGATATAATAAGATTTATTCTTCTTTCTGCTACCTTTCATTTTTTTATATTTTGTACATTATCATTTATGGGATTGTCTTGTATTGTGTTTCTTTTGTAAAAAAAAATGAACAAATTTAATAAACATAAACAAACAAACAAACATAAACATCTGCTGCTCTCGGTTGCTTTCTGCTCCAAAACCTCAAACCAGACAAGTGGAAGCACTCATTTTATAATGTTAGTGGCCATAATTCATGATCCATAATCTGCTTTCTCTGCTCACTCAAAAATAAATTGAAGTAAGGTCTTAACTCTGCATTATTTTTTATACAAATACTTTTCCTTTTCAATAAAAAAAAACAACAAAAAAGATCTAGTAGCACAGAAATTCCCGAAATAACCATGTTGGGCCAGTGGGGGGGTGACGTTATAATAATGATGTCAAAATATAATTGAGCATGATGCTTTGATTATCATTTAATGCCAGTGATGAACATTTCCAGCTCATTGCCAAAATGCAAAGACAGAGTCAAGACAAATCTGGCCAAACAGAATAAAAACTTTGTCCAAACAGCCTTGTTGTTGTTGTGGTTTCTGCTGCATGTTGATGCACAAAACAGCTGTGGGCATGTGCAACGTCCTCTGCTATTTTAGGCTTTGTTCACACGGAAACACTTTTTTCCTAAACATTTTTTCAGTCTTTTCTAAACATATCCGTGTAAACAAGACTGAATTCCTAGAAATGTTCTCATCCACACTGAAATATCAAAAACGACCCAAAACGCTATATGTCAGGCCTGTGTGTGGCGCTGTAATGCTGCCAGGAAAATACACAGAAAACAGGAAAAAAGCCATAAACACCTTGTGCCATAGGTAAGATTGGAGGTGTTTCCATGCATGTAGTATAAATATTTTTCTAAAAGTTGTCATTTGCGGTACGCACAAGCGTTTCAAGATATTTTCAGTCAAGATCACACTCTTATAAATTCTATTTTTGTGTGGATGCGACATTCAAAAGCATAAAAAAGGTGTTTTCACAACAGTCTTCATGTCATCTTCCTTCTTATCTTTGCACACAAACACACTTAACATAAAGTCATTAAAACATTCTCAACTATTTGTTAAAATAAAATAAAATATTCACCAGAAACACTGCTGGGAAGTGCAGCCACAGCAAAACTGTCCAAACCTTGTTGCTTAGTTTAAAACGTATCTTCATTGAGAGCGTGTGATTTTCATTCAACCTTTATTTGTACAGGTTAATCCCGTTAAGACTCTGGGACTCGTTTACAAGAGAGACTGTGAACAACACTTCTCTTGGGTCAACCGACCCAACGTTTGCTTTGAGATATTTTGTTAGCAGAGCTGAAGAGGTGACGACAGCTTCTGTGTCTTGTTTATTCTCCTTTAGCTGTTGATTTGGCCTTTCCTCCCAAAGAACATCCAAAGCACTAAAACTTTACTACAATCCATCCATCATGATCAGCATGTTAAACTCTCCTTCAAACTAAGTCCATTGGTTTATGTATTGAGGATTGTGAACTGTTGCTGAGGTCCATCTACCATATTTTTTGCCCTATAAGTTGTCTTTTTTTGTTGTTGTTGCATATTTTACATACCCTGCAACTTATACTCCAAAGCAACATATTTATGGATTTTATTCCCATATTTATAAACCAATTTTTGGCTGAGAGATGACCGTTTTCATGCATTCTGACATTGGAAAATTTGAACACTACCATTTTCAGCCGCTAGATGGAATTTGAGGTGAATGGCATGCCGTTGTGTCATGTAATAAGTAAATGTGGCTATTAATGACACAAGCGGCTTGCCACATATGTCCAGCTTGCCTGGAGCAACCATCAAATCAGCTTCATTTCGCTGCACCGACCCGGCAAAAATGCAGCTTATTTGACCATTAAAGTGCATTTAATAAGTAAAAGTTCAACTGAGACACACATTTACTATAAAGTCGAGCAAACAAATAATTGTTTTAAGTGGTTATCTTGTTAAATGTCAAAGAAATGCACAGAGTCCTCCCGTGCACGCGCCTACTTCCGCATGTCGGCATTTGAAATACATTTGATTTGACCGTTAAGTAAAAGTTAGATTGAGACACACCTTTACTTTGATCAATCAAATAATTGTTTTTGTGTTAATCTTGTTAAATTATTGTTAAAGGTTCAGTCTGCAGTTTCTGTAGAACTGCAGCACTTAGAAAAAATTTCAACAGGCAAAGCATTCTGATCCCTCCCCCTCTCCCATGGTCTGCTGAAATTCAAATTCAAGCTCTGTTTTTATTGGCTGATTCAAATTCAAGCTCTGTTTTTATTGGCTGGTTACAAACTCTGTTTTTATTGGCTGGAAAATGGCGGGTCACTTTTTCTTTTTAGAAATGCTTATTTACCACCTGGAGAAGCAAGGGGACAATATATATATATATATTTTTTTTTTTTCAGAGATTACCTGGCTAACATCAGTCTGTCAGGAGATAGTGACAGAGTGAAGAAATATGTTTATAAAAAATGTTACATACTGCAGCTTTAAAGTCCTCCCATGCACACTCCCGTGGCTGCCATTTGGCAGCCAATCAATTTTTGGCACAACACCGGCCCACATTTCCGGGTTGTCAGCGGTAACACGTAATAGATTTGACTTGTATTGCAAAGCAACATATTTATGTTTTTTTTTTTCTTTTCACTTTATTAGACATATTTGGACTGAAGCAACTTATAGGGCGGTGCGACGTGTACGGTGGAAAATAACGGTACTCAAATTTTAAAAAAATTGTTGCTGAGAACAGAATAAAAATGAACTTTCAAAATACAAACCCAACAAATCAAATCCATTTTTAATAAAAAAAAATATAAGCTTATTGTTTATGAGGTTTTTAATGTTTTCGATCTACAACAATTTAAAACTTTCTCCACCAAAAATTTCTCCAAAATGTTCTCACGCTGACAGTTAAATTCACTTTTTTTTGTGGCCCACGAGTCCTGTCATCTTTTGGCCCACAGCGTTTGGACACTCCTGCTCTAATTGATCAAACTGCAAAAAGACAAAACAAACATAGTTTTACAAATGACCCAAAACTTTTCAGAATAAACGGAAAGATGACCGAAGCTCGAGGGGAGACTCCTCTTGAAAACTTTTAGTTAATTCCTCTTATTAAGTCAACAACACTGTCCAAACTGGTTTTACCTACAATGTTTCGTAGACAAATTAAGCAGACAAAGTGACCTGTGTGATATTAAAATCTTCAGCTTCTCCAACTCAACATGATGTTTGAAGGCTTTAAATTAATGACTCTCAGGATCGTGCTTTTCTTTAAAGTCAGTGTCTGTTGTGTAATTCAAACCTCCTGCGTGGGAGTCTGAATGATTCACGTTTAGAAAAGCTGCCTCCATTCTCCGTTCTCCAGAATCTGCACGCTGATCCCATGAGTGCTGTTAAACTCATTTGTGAAATCAATGTTTTAGATAAAAATTTAGTTTTTTTGGTTGATTTCTCTTTTCTAAGTGTTTTTTCTGGCCCATTTAATGAGCTTAACTTAGTGTTTTCTAATGGCATTGTAGAAATCTCTGTTCATTATGATGAATAATTTATGACTACAGGTAGTCCTCGACTTACGACGGCCTCAACTTACGACGTTTCGGGGTTACGTCACGCATCTCATACATTTTTTTTTTTAAATCTCATTTTATGTGTTTAAATGTTCTTGATTTCATGTGTACAGCACTTTGTTGCAGCTGTGGTTGTTTTAAATGGCTTTATAAATAAAGTATTATTATTATTATTTTGAAGCCGATTTACGCAGTTTCCGGCAGTTTCCGGCAGTGTCCGTCAGTTTTCGGCAGTGTCCGTCAGTTTTCGTTTAGCTTCGGTTAGCACTGGCTTCGACAGCCGGCTTTGGACGGACCATGTGTCCGATCTGCGCTTGGATACATGAGCTGGAAATGCTCTGTGAACTCTGTGGACGTCTCAGGCGGAGGAACGGCTTCGAGGCCTCGGATGTTGCCGGGACACTGAGCTAACATGCTAACACGCGGAGAAACGGCTTCGAGGCCTCGGATGTTGCCGGGACACGGAGCTAACATGCTAACACGCGGAGAAACGGCTTCGAGGCCTCGGATGTTGCCGGGACACGGAGCTAACATGCTAACACGCGGAGAAACGGCTTCGAGGCCTCGGATGTTGCCGGGACACGGAGCTAACATGCTAACACGCGGAGAAACGGCTTCGAGGCCTCGGATGTTGCCGGGACACGGAGCTAACATGCTAACACGCGGAGAAACGGCTTCGAGGCCTCGGATGTTGCCGGGACACGGAGCTAACATGCTAACACGCTGAGAAACGGCTTTGAGGCCTCGGATGCTGCCGGGACACGGAGCTAACATGCTAACACGCGGAGAAATGGCTTTGAAGCCTCGGATGTTGCCGGGACACGGAGCTAACATGCTAACACGCGGAGAAACAGCTTCACCAGCTCCCAGTAAGTTATTAACTCTTTTTTCCCTTCATTATGGCTCCAAATGTATGGAGCTAACATGCTAACAGACCTTACTGTAAACAGTTTGGACCGCGTGAAGCAGCATGAAGCTGCAGAGCTCGGACGTGCAACGAGCTAACATGCTAACAGACGGAGGAAGAACTGACCAGCTCCCAGTAAGAAATTAACTTTTTTCCCCTTCATTATGGCTCCAAATGTACTGTATGTGTTTTTAGATAATTATGTAGGGTACTGTGTTAGGATAGGCTAAGTGCTTGGTAACTGTACAGTACCGTACATGTAAGTGTATAGGTGGCGGCCAGTGTGTATGTGTTTTCCGACTTACGACGATTTTCGACCTACGACGCGCCATAGGAACGGAACTCCGTCGTAAGTCGAGGACTACCTGTATATTATTCTTCAAAGTTCTGTCTCAAGCTTTAAATTCTGACGTTTAAAACGCTGGGGATTGTCGGTATGTGTGAAAATGTCATCGTTGGACGAGGATGACCACGGAGAAGTTCAACTACTTTTCAACTAACAAGACCTCCAGCGTTGAGTTAAAACAATCGCCTCTCCTTGTGAAGACAAACGTCACGATGAGACGATCGCTCTGACGGCCTGAAGCCCATCTGCTGACTGGAATCAAACCAGCGACAAGATCATTTCCAAATGTAAAAATGAAACAGTTCAGTGTACGATCGTTCATCATTTCAATCAAACAACTGTGAACGTGATTGATTTGCACATCTGAAAGTTATATTTTTTATTTTTAGCTCCTTATCATTCCAGCTGCTCGTGTTTGGGCTTCAGTGTTGTGGTTACTGCTGATAGGAGACAAGTTTCTTCCACATCGTGAGCTCCAAGACCATCTTCTAAAACCCAAATTTAACGAATCCACACTAAATTCCACCTGCACACGGATACTGTGATTCACCAATTTTTGATTCTTGGCATTAACACCAAAAAAAACATGAAATTAATATTTTAAAGTAAGCCGCTGAGCTTATTTTCTGCATTTAGACAACATATAGGTCATATTTTTTTTACAGAGCTCCAGTTAATTCCTTTATTACAACCCAGAAGCATCCCTTCATTCCCGCCTCGTGTCCTAAACTCTAAACGTGTTGTGCATTTACGCCCAAAATCAGATTATTTTCATAGGGAACAAGTCATTTTTATTGAAGGATCCTGTCCAGGTGGACAGACTGAAAGAACATTTCGCTTTTGTTTCACTTCAGGAATGTGGCTCTGCTTTTTGTTTTGTCCATCTTCCACGTCTATCCTTTATAATGTTGCCCAATGAGTTACGCAAACGATTAGGAAAATGATGAATGCATTCGTTTTAACGGTGGGAAAAAAAAATCTACATTCATGCAAGAGATCAGAGGATGGGACGAATGAATGCACTTCGTGTCGCGCTGCATACGGCTCAACGCGCCGTGTCCTACTTTAACGTGACTCCAAACACCCACCAGAAGGCAGCTGCTGCAATGCAGGCACATCTGAGGAGGCCGATAAAAATGGACACCGGTGCCACGGAGGTGACTCAAAACAGCGCTTTGTGATGATGCAACACAAGGATTAAGACGTTTCATTCCCCGTTAGGTCCTGGCGCAGAAAGTTCCTGTTATTCTGCAGACGTGTGTAAATAAACCAACGCAATAAGAAAAGGCTTCAGATTTAGCGGAGCGTCAGAATCACGGGTTTAATCTTCGAAGCAGAAGCTTCAGCCTGCACATTTACGGCGACGTCGCTCGCCTGTCGTCTTCGTCAGAGTTTCTGGGCCTAGTTCAGATGCACCAGGATGTTTTTATTTCCCAACCGTTCCCTGTGCAGGGTCCATGCGCACATGTGTCCGCCAGACTTGGAGCTACTGAAGTCTTATCAACTCCAATCAAAGCACAGCTCCATCTTGGGCTTTCTTTTGCTTAGAAATCCGTCCAGGCCTGCATGCAAACGGTTAGACGAGCTTGGGAGAGGATTCAAAGAATAGAAATCGAGGCCTTCTGGGCATTAAAATTTAAAGTGACCTGTTAGGTAAATTTAGCTATAAAGATACAACGATTGTATAAAAGTGACACCTATCCGGCAACAACGAACATGCTGCAGATGATTCTCCACTTCCGGTGTTCCCGCGCCTCTTCGCTTTCCCTTCCCCCCGCGGTTGGACGCCTCCTCAGATGCTCGGCGATGATGATGTGTGTCACTCTGACCCAATTGGGCTCCTCATGCTCTGAAGCTGCATGTTGATCATACAAGACTCCTCATTAAAGTAAATCTCCCTCGGGTGCGCGATGGCCTCTCCAGACTTCATTCTCTTGTCCCATTTTGCCTCTTTGAAAGCCTCATGCAGAGGTTTACACGTTTATGTTGGGGTCTGGTTTAGTGCTTATAGCTGCTTGAATGTTTGTAAAGGGTTTCATGGACCGTGACAGGACAGTTATCAAAACGGGGCGTGCATAAAGAGGCTAAAATGAACAGGAATAATACTTTTTTAATTATTTTTATTATATATTTTTTTCCTTTTTTTAATCTTCTGTCCAGCTTTTACCTAGTGCCCCCTGGCGGCCCCCCAGTGGGGGCGCGGCCCCCCCACTTTGAAAAACACTGTTGTAGTCGACATAAGTGACGAGATCATTGTGATCTACTTAACCACTGAAATCTTGTCAATAGAAAAACAACAACAAAAATAAAAGCAGGTACAGTAGCTTGCTTTTTTTAACACCTTCTTTTAGTACCGTATTTTTCAGACTATAAAGTGCACTTAAAATCCTGTAATTTTCTCAAAAATTGACAGTGAGCCTTGTAATCAGGTGCACCTTATATATTAATTATGATTGTGCTTACTGACCTCGAACTGATTTTATGTGGTTATTGGGAATGAGTTGAATAAAGTTTGACTTATTGGACTGTTTTGTTTCTCTTAATGTGCCTTATAGTCCAAAAAGTATGGTATATCAACGTGTTGTGCTGTCAGCTTTCTACCAAAAAGAAAAGAACAATCTCAACAAACTGAGTGAAACAGGCCTGTCACAATAACAAATTTTGCTGGGCGATTACAGGTAGTCCCCGACTTACGAGCACTCTTACATACGAGGTCCCGGACTTACGAGCTGGCGAACGAGCAGTAAGTTTGTAAAAAATACTGCACTTTTTTGTGTTTTTAGATGAAAGTGTGTTAGCTAACCGTTTGGAAACACGTTTCTGAGCATGTTCATGAACTAGGATGAACATTTTTGATGAAAAACGAGTGTTCGTAGTAGCGCTAGCTTAAATGTTCCAACTTACGAGCGAAATTCCGGACTTAAGAGAACACGTGTTTCTTGTTCCGACGTACGAATTTTCGTCTTACGAGCGACTCGCAGGTACGGAACTCGCTCGTAAGTCGTGGACTACCTGTAATTGTCTCAGAAATGATTGCGATAAACGATAATATTGTTAGAAATTTGACAATAACTAGTAATTATTGTCAAATTCAAGAAGAAATGTTGGTTAATTTCTTTTGCATGTAATACCTTTTTTTACCACCTGATGACAGTTTAAGACTGTTTGAACCGAAGGATGGATAGTGAGGGAGCAAACAGTGTGTCTAAGAAAAATGGGAGGGAGGCTCCTAGACGTACATGGGCTGTCTCTTCTTCCTTGTTTTTGGTTCTCAAAATGGCGGACCCTCAGTGGGGTTTGAGCTCTTTAGCATAGCATTTGTCACACAAAGCTTTTAATAATAAAATCAGTAAACAAGTTCTCTGCTTCATTTTGCAGAAAAAACCCAACAACTTTTTACACAAAGGCACGGGTTTCAACCGTGAATTTTGGAGCTTCAACAAGACAAAGGTTTTTTTCCCGAGATCGCCCTGTTAGCTTAGCTTCTCAGCTTAGCTGCTTTTAACGAAGACAGAAGAAAAGAAGAGAAGAAACGATGAAGACGACAAATGAAAATGAGGTTGATAGTTTTCATTTATCATGCGATTAATTGATGCATTGTTTATTACGACAGGCCTAGTGGAACATTATGAATTTAGTTTGTGTTGAAATAACATTTGGAGCCAAAACACTCTTGTCAGTTTTCTGAAAATATTAGAGATAATAACGTGATGTGATTTTCAAACTGCAGCGTGTGGTGCAGATGTCAGCGTTCAGCCTGAAGCAGTACCAACCCTCACAGTTTTCCAAATAAACTCCATATTGAATAAGCATTTCCACAGACCGATTCCAGCTCACAACTTGATACCGTTCCTGAAAGGAAAACGTTTGAGAGCACAATCACACAGGTTTGTGCAACAGCCAGGTTCTGCTGGTCTCTTCCGAACCCCTGTTATTGGTAGACTGACCTAAATGTCGAGCAAATAAGTAAACGGGCACAAAACAGATGTGCAGGTAATCTTGGCTGCTCCGTCCTTTGGAGAAAACGGGATCATTTATATGCAACTTTGCAGAAGTGTTGTCTGTAAAAGAGATTTATCTCAGTTTAGTTGGTCAGGAGGGAGTAAAAGATTGTTTCCGTGAATCAAATATCTAACAGCAACCAAACCTTTCAAGAGCATTTTAGATTTTTTTCATTTCTTTAAAAGGATAGTTTAGTCATATTCAAGGTCAAAGAGCTAATAGGTTGCACCTTTGCAGTCGTCAAGTCTACTGTAGTACATGTCACAGCATCAGGAGGCGCAAGGATGCAAAACTGACTGTTTAAATTTCTGTCGTGGCAGCGACAACTGACAAAGCTGGAGACGAGAAACAATGAGGACCGGATGTGGCATGAACAACTTGTGATGAAATAGATAGAAACAGAAGGATGATTTGGACTGGGGTTGACGAGAAGAGCGGCTGCAGGTGTGAGGAATGAAACCAAGAATCGGGCATGGCTGGCTGATTGCAGAAACTAACTGAGGACAGCGGCTTCGGATGCTATCAGTCCATTAAATGGACGTTATTAGTTGTTATCATCCCCATAGGTAGCGTTCAGTCGGTTCCCTCCTACCTCCTAGTGACGTTTCTATGCTTGATAATATGCATTGTGGCTCGCATTTTAAACCGGAAGTGTAGTTTAGTTAGCTTTTTGTGGAGGTCGGTCTCTGTGACACAGTCCTGGACTGGTTCAAATCTTTCCTCTCCAATAGGCTGGAGTGTGTTAGTCTTGGCAACGCCACGTCCCAGTCAGTCTGTGTCTCCTGTGGTGTCCCTCAGGGGTCAGTTCTGGGGCCCCTGCTGTTTTCCCTTTACATGCTGCCTTTAGGTCAAATTATTAATCAGTTCAACATTTCTTTTCACTGTTATGCCGACGATACACAGCTTTACATCAGGACTGGAGCATCCTCATCTTCCACCTTGTCATCTCCATCTTCACTCACTGCCCTCTCTGCCTGCCTGGAGGAAATAAGGGCATGGATGAATCAGAACTTTCTTCAATTAAACTGCTCCAAGACTGAGGCCATACTGATTGGCACCCCTCACCAGGTACAAACATCTACTATAACAACAATTTCCTTTTCTGGACAAGACATCCCCCTCTCCACCTCTGTTACAAATCTTGGAATAAAAATGGACTCTCATCTTACATTTGAAAATCACATTAAGCTTCTGTTTAAAACCTGCTTCTTCCATCTTCGAAACATCTCCAGACTTCGCCCATCCCTAACTTTTTCTGATGCTGAGAAATTCGTCCATGCCTTTGTCTCCTCCAGACTCGACTACTGCAACTCCCTGTTTATTGGAATCCCTGGTAAATACTTTCAAAAGCTTCATCCATCCATCCATCCATCCATTTTCTTCCGCTTATCCGGGGTCGGGTCGCGGGGGTAGCAGCCTAAGTAGGGAGGCATATTTTTAGACCAATTTTTTGGCTGAGATATGACCGTTTCCATTCATTCTGACGGGGGGAAAAAGGGAGCAGTACCACTTTCGGCCACTAGGGTCCACTGACTGTTCCCAGCTCATGTGTCCGACAGAAGAAAAAAAAAGACAGAAAAAAAAAAAAAGACAGAAAAAAAGCCTCCTCTGCTCTGACTCACTCTGTCACAGCACGGCCTCCTGCTCTCTGGAGGTCTGAACTACTATTACCACAGTGTTTGTTAGCAAAATAGCTCATGAACCACATGAAACTTGCAGAAAGTAATCACTGGATGGACATTTACAACAAGTTATCTTTAGGAGATGTTTGAGCAAAAATTCAATTTATTTATAATTTATTTTCGCAGCACGCGCAACCGTTTGGAAGACCGTAAAAGCAAAACAATTTAAATCCAGCAGATTTGATGATTACGTGCATTTATTAAGGAAAAGTTAAGCTCAGAAACACTTTTACTATAATGTCAGCGAACAAATATATATTTTTTAAGTGTTTATCTTGTTAAATTTTAAAGAAATGAAGCTTATCTTTCAACCTTGGCTCTCGACGGAGGCAGTCACAGTCCTTCCCTCTCCCGTCCTCCCCCCCCCCTGCTGCC
>JBBPBX010007045.1:33860-66437 GCA_038048925.1 Garcialebias charrua | reverse complement strand
TTTATTCTTTTTGGCAGACTTGACAGCACTCTGTGTGGCTAATCTATAGCTTTCCTCAAGCCGAGATCTGAGGTTTTTAACATACTCTGAGTGGGAGGAAGATGGAGGTTCTCTAACTGGTAATCCGACGTGGGGATCTACCAAACAGGAGTTCATAGGGTGTAAACCCTGTGACCTCATTTCTTGTACAATTGTAGGCATGTACAAGGGGTTTCACGTACTCTCGCCACATAGACTTTTGCTTGGCTTCCAGTGTTCCCAACATATTTAGCAAGGTTCTGTTAAAGCGCTCGACTGGGTTCCCCCTTGGATGATAGGGGGTAGTTCGAGTCTTCTTAATTCCAACCAGCTCACAGAGTTCTTTGATTAATTTTGATTCAAAGTCTGGCCCTTGGTCAGAATGTAAGCGCTCTGGAATGCCATAATGGACCATAAAGTCATTCCAGAGACACTTGGCAACAGTTTTTGCCTTCTGGTTGGGAGTTGGTATGGCCACAGCAAATTTTGTAAAGTGATCAGTGAGTACAAGAATGTCTTTGGTATTGGCACTATCTGGCTCAATGGATAAAAAGTCCATGCACAGTAGTTCAAGAGGATGACTGGTCTTTATGTTGACCAGTGGGGCTGCTTTTTCAACCAAAGCCTTACGCCTAACACAACGTTCACATGTTTTAATGGTTCGGTCCACATCAGCTGCCATCTTTGGCCAAAAGAACCTTTGGCGTACCAGATCGAGTGTACGTTCTATACCCATATGCCCCATATCTTGATGGAGGGCTTTGAGGACTGTAGAACGTAGGTTTGGAGGAAGAACTAGTTGGAAAATGAATTTGTCATCTTCCTGCCTTCTCTTATACAACACACCGTCCTCCAACACCAGCTTGCTCCATTCTCGCAGCAACAAGGGTAGCTCTGGCAATTCCTCTCGAGCTGTGTGGGGAACCTTTTCACCTGTCTCAAGCTGATAAACTACCTCGCGGATAGCAGGATCAGCTTGTTGTTCTGCTTTTAAATCATCATGTGATAGAGATGGAATAACTGGCAAGCCGTACGAGTCTTCCTTGACATAAGTGTCTGGGATGACCTTGATGCTGGCTGATAAGGACTCAACCATGGTGATAGAATATAATGAGTCTGATTGGAGGCGTGTTCTCACCAGACAACTCTGACAAATGGCATCCACAATCTCAGAAGAAATATCCTTAGCATTGTCAGGTTCACACAATTGCTTTGTGAGTTGGTGAACTAGTTCCCACTCTTTGCATGGAAGATCTTTTTCTGAAGCTTCCCCATGAGAACACCTTGACAGGGCATCAGCATCTAAATTTTGTCTTCTAGCACGATACTGCACGATACTACATATTAAATGAGTAATCACGTTGTACCTGGTGCAATGTTAATAAAAGCTCTTGTATCTTGTATCTTGTATCTTGTATGTAGAAAGTGCGGCTAACCATCGGTGACTGGTGGCATCAAGCTTTGCTGATGTCAGAACATATGTGAGTGGATTGCTATCTGTAATGACAGTGAAGCTGGCACCATGAAACTTCTCTGTCACACTCCATTTCAAGGCCAGAAACTCAAGCTTATGGGCTGGATATCTTGACTCACTCTGAGACAAGTCTCAGCTGGCATAGGCAATTACTCTAAGCTTGCCTTCCTGCTCCTGGTATAACACAGCTCCCAGCCCTATTGTGCTTGCATCTGTGTGGAGAATATAAGGTAACTTAGGGTTGGCAAATCCAAGTACAGGAGCAGAGGTCAACTTCTCAATTACTGTATTAAAAGCAATTTGGCAATCAGTGGTCCACCTTTCACCAAAGGACTGTTTGGGATCAAGGTACTTAAGACCATTAGTCTTGGTGGACTGACGAACTGGTGCATAGCCACGTGTGATGAGGTTTAGCGGTTTGACAAGGGTGGCATAGTCCTTAATAAACCGCCTATAGTAACCAGCGAATCCCAGAAAAGCTCTTAGCTCTTTAAGGTTTCGGGGAACTGGCTAGGATTTTGATGCAGATATCTTCTCTGGGTCAGTTTCTATCCCCTTTTCAGACACAACATGGCCCAAATACCGCACATTGGTCTGGAAGAACTTACATTTTTCAGGGGACAACTTTAAACCAAATCAAAAAAGGCGTTCAATACAGGATCAACTGGACTTTATTTGTTGCAGAAAACGTTTCGACTTCTGTCCAGAAGTCTTTTTCAATTCTGAATGGAAGCTGTGAGAACGAGAAGTTTTATACAGGCTTACAAGTCAACAAATAAAGTCCAGTTGATCCTGTATTGAACGCCTTTTTTGATTTCATCATGTCCTGGACGACTGAGAATCTTCACCAACTTTAAACCAAACTCTTTTAGTCTGGTTAGTACTTGCATTAACCTTCTCTCATGTTCCTCAAGAGTCGTCAATGAACACAAGTACTTTATTAAGATGCAAGTCTCCCATACACTTCTCCATCAATCTTTGAAAGGTACTCGGGGCATTGGTTACCCCCTGTGGCATCCGATTCCACTCCCAAAAACCAAGAGGTGTGACAAATGCAGTTTTTGGCTTATCGTCTTCGTTCATCTCTATCTGGTAAAAACCAGATTTCAAATCCAACACTGTAAACCATTTGGACCCAGTTAAGGCCGAAAAGGATTCTTCCAAGTTTGGAAGTGCATACGCATCCTTAACTGTTTGTAGGTTTAACTTTCTATAATCAATACACAGCCTTACATCACCATTCGGCTTACGGACAACCACGATTGGAGAAGAGAACGGTGATTCAGACTCTCTTATAACCCCTGATTCAAGCAGGTCCTGTAGGTGTTTACGAACAGCTTCAAGATCTTGGGGATGGATAGGACGTGCTCGATGCTTGAATGGTGTCTCATCGTTGAGCTTAATGTGATGTTTCACTTTATTTGTACAGCCGAAGTCCGTTTCATGATGGGAAAATACTTCAGGCATGTTGTTCAATGTTGTTGTTATGCGCTCCTTCCATTCTGGTGAAATAGGAGAATCACCAAAATTGAACTCCAAACTAGTTTTCTTGTGAGGCTTTGCTGTAGAGGCAACCACTTGTTGTGATAAGATGGTAGATATTTCACAAATGTCAGCAATAACAGACAAGGGTAGAATCCAGGTGTCTTGCTCTGATTCATTTTTGATGACTACAGGGACTTTACATGGCATGTGATGTGGAAGGGTGATCAAGCAACGCTGCACACATAGTCCTCCAGGAAGAGCTATAGACGGGTGTTCAATGATGGCCCATCTAACTCTAGACTGGGTGTCAATTTTGGCAGAACCTTCCAGGACCATTGTTTTCCCTGCTGGGATGAGGAATGGAGTTTGGCTCATTAGTCGCACAACCTCTGCACTTCCCATCTGGCTTTTCTTGTGACGCAGTTCCAGAAGTTTCATCACTGCTTTATAGCCATAAGCTTGGGGCTGAAAGGTGGAAAACTCACTGTCAATGTATTGAGCATACAATATCTCCAATGTGTTCATTCCAATAAGCACAGGTGATGTACTCTCTGGACGGACATCTGGAACAACTAAAGCAAGTGTTGAAACCTCAAAATCTGTTCCTAAAAAGTCTTTAGGGAAAGTCAACTGGAGTTCAACATAGCCCAGATAAGGCACAGATTGTCCTGCAGCCCCTTCCACTTCAAGCAGGTTGTTCAATGGCTTCACAGGTTGGTCAGAAAGGTTGTCGTTATAAAAAGAAACAGGAATGGTGGTCACCTGTGAGCCTGTGTCCAGTAGACAGTTACAGTTGGATCCAGAAATGTTCAGGATGGCAGAACATTTTGAGCCAATGAGCCCCTTTGGTAATTGGTCTGGAACTCTCTTTTCTATTAACTGTTCTGCACACCGAGTGATTTTCTTTTTATTCCTGGGACAAATTTGATCCCTGGCACCTCTTTGTCCCTCAAAAGGCACCAGACTTAGTTTAAATTATTTTGACGAAAGGAGGTTTGTTGCTTCTGGGCATGCTGCTTTTTCTTCTTGGCAACAAGGGTTGGATTGGGTTCGTTCTGGCACTGTGGTCTCATGTGACCATCTTCACCACATCTGAAGCAGTAGCCTGGTTTGGGCTGAGATGTGGTTCTACGTGATGCCAAAAATTTATCAGGTTTTCCAGGGTGCTGCCTGAAAGTCTGAGTCTTGTGGTGAGAGGTGTTAGGCTGGTGAGCAGTCAGTAAGGCTAGCTGTTGCTGGACGTCAGCTAGCTGTTGGGCCAGTCTCTCCGTGGTGCTGGTCAGGGCAGCTAAAGTTCCCTTTTCTTCACCATTACTATGGGCAAACTGAGAATGGGTCGTAGCTTTCTGCTTTGTAGACCCCAGGTGCTGTTTCATGCGCAGGGCTTTTGCTGCTTCCTGGTCTTCTTCTGTACGTAAAAGGAGCAACAGTTCAGCAAAGTTAGGTGGCTTTACTTTTTTCTGTTTCAATTGAAGCTCTGCGATTAAGTTGTCGTCCCAGCACCCACGACAGAACTGTTGTAATAATTGACGGTTGACGTCAGCCTCTGCCACACCCCCTCTTTTCATTGCAGAATTCAGTGTAACTTGGAGCCGTTGAAGGTAGGCCGATGGTTTTTCTCCGACATCTTGGAAAGTATCCATAAATTTAGCAAACAGTTCATCACCATCCTGCACTGTTGCATATGCAGAATCAAGTGTCTCCAAGTACACAGTGGGCAGTGTGTCAGGACTTAGGTGCTTGACTATATCACCAGCTGGAGGCAAGAGACTGTCCACTATCCTTCTCGAACGCTGTAGATCAGACACAGCCGGGTCCTTCAATAACAATTCCACTCCAGACCTCCATGTTTCAAAGTCTGCTTCATGATTTGGTCTGGGTGCACGTCCTGAAAACATTCTGAGCCGTTGATGATGTGTAGAACTGTCTTCATTCTTTACAATGTGCTCCACGACATAGCGCTGGACCTCGGGTGGATGGAGATTTATGCTGGCAGTGGATTGTCTTGGTGTTGGCTGTGAAGTGGAACTAGATGGTTGCTGTGTTTCACTGCCAACAGTGGGTTGCTCTTTCACCGGAACAGCAGGTTTGAGTGCAGCAATAGAGAGACCAATCTGAGTCATCATTGCTGTTAGTACTTCACCATAATCCAAACCAGTCAGTTTAGCCAAGTTCTGCAGATCAGATAGACATGATGAGGTTCTGCTTTGCACAGCACGTGTAGTGCAGACAGTAGGTAAATCAGAAATACAAAAAGAACCAGTGTGATCTTCTAATTCAAAAGTGTATGGTAACTCAGGCCGTAACATTTCTAAAGCGGCACTGGAACAAAATTCGACCACTAGTGACTCATGAAATTCAGAGTCAGGTTCAGAAATTATTTCAAATCTATTAATTTTGCCATACTGTTTTAAAAAGTCAAAAACTTCATCCTTACTGTCACTTACTGATATGCCCTCTACCAAGACAGCATTTGGGATTTTAATACCACATTGCAAAAACACATCCATTATGCAAGATAGCCAAATGAACCAAAAATACAGATTAAACAACCAAATAACCCTCCTGGCTAGCTCGCCATAAAATATTGTAGCATATATGATGTAAATGCTAAAGATCAGACAAAGTGGTGATCACTCAAAAGTATTAGTAGCAGGCCAGTTATCAGAAGGTTCTAATGTTCGCCTCATGAAGGGTCATGGTTGCATTTGTATTTAAGAACACAAGGACAGAAAATCAGTGCATAAGGTGCTTTGTATTAAATATGATACAGTATTTACAATATGTACAAAAACAAAACAAAAACAACTGTCATCAATGTCATCAATCCATTCATTATACCAATAAACATGTTTCACCAGATGAACAGATCTCCCAAATTATCTAGACTAAATCCAAATGCTTGTATTAATCCCACAGTTCATGAAATACCAAGGCCAGGGCAATAGTCCAGATAAGATTGAGGGGTTTAAATGTAGTCAATGAAGACCAAATAAATGTTCAGGAGCCTTTAGCGCTTGTAAAGGTTTTTGGGTGTGTGTGTAGGGAGCAGGCCACAGCATCTCCTACCGCACAAGACAACTCAGGTTCTGGCTCCGGGTTCTTTGGGCCTGAAGCCTAGTGGTAGCTCGCCATCATGGGAAACCTGGCCTCCATCATAGGAAATCTGGCCTCCCTCATAGAAACCTGGCCTGTACAACAGGATCAAGTTAACATCATTTTCTAGTATTAATATCAAAATCACTATCAATACCATACCATAAATAGTTTTACAAATACATAGGATAAATGTATTGATGATCTACATGTACATGATTTACTTTTCTAAATTGTTTATCATAATATAAATACACAAACAATTTCTAAATAGAGTACTCTTCACATTCATAGTCACTGTATGATTAAATGTTAAAGATGGCACAAAAGTACAACATAACCATTTAATCCATTAAATATCGTTTGACCATTTATATTTAAAGGCCATAAGCCAACAAACAATTGCTTTAGCATGCTAATGCCAGCATTGGCATGCTACAAACAATATAAACACTCACCAGTTTGCTTGTTTCTGGTCTTTTAAGCACAAAACAGCAGTTTCTCACTGCTTAGAGACATCTAAAAGCTGAGAAGCATACCAGTAAGTATATGACAGTCCAAAAATAAATTCATCTAAAATTGTTTAATGCCCACCTGCAGCAGCTCTGAACTTCCTCAGTCACCAGTCACACACACCTGCTTTCCCAAATGATGGGAGGAGCCATGTTTTTCTATGAAACTCAAATCTCACAAAATCTCATGAGATTTCACACTTAGTCCCAAAACAGTGGACAAGGTGAAAGCATAAAATTGAGGAAATAGAAGCACCAAAATTGACTGGGTTACACTTTCTTTGTAGCTTCATCTATATGTGTGCATTTACCTAAGAACATAACATAATTTTTAACCATTTAAAGTAAAATCTTCCTGAACTACAGTGTTTATATGAAATTGTAGAGGAGTCATTCTATAATTGGAGATACATTTGATGTCCAGAGTCATTATTTTTGGCCTACTTTGTTAAAAAAAAATTCATTTTTTTGAATCTTAAAAAATTCTTGATTATTTATATTGATCACAATATGTCACTGTTCATAACATTAATATAATTACATTTAAACATGTTTTATATAGTTCCGTAAACATAACTACTTGTTGTCCGAGTTGGTCATGGCTTTTCCTTCCCATTTTTGAAAATGATGGAAAAACAGGTTTTTCAGGTTTTTATTTTTTGGAAACTATAAAAAATTATTTTTCCAGCCTGCTGAAATAGTCAATTATACAAGAATATTGCAGTAAATTAATTAAAAATACTTTTTTTCTTCTAAAAAAAATACATGTCCGAGAATATTTAGTCAACTCTGTTACCATAAGGTTCTGTCCCTTTAAATTTTTGGAATGACATTCCACAAAAGTTGCATGAGATGACATCACTTCCTTTTGCTGACAAGATCTCAAGCACTCAGAGATATGTCTACCCTTCTCTGAGAAATTATTTCAATATGAAAAGCGTCAACACCAAGAGTTATCGTTTTTTATGTCAATCGTGTTACTCTAATATCACTAGGAAGACACTACTGATTTTTTAAATTAAAATATTTCTATTTAAACCTTTTTAAACCATAATTTCATTGGTGACGTGCGCTTTTAGCATTTATGCTAGCAAGTGGAGTTTTTATGAAAAACGTTTGAAATGGTCAATTCTGTTACCGTCAAGTTACCAAATTCACCAAAATTTGAGAAATTATCAGTTTTTTTTTTTGTCATTTCTTGAAATGCCAAATGTATCTCCAATTATAGAAAGACCCATAAAATGACACCAATGAGGGCGTCTACGTTGCGAAATGGTTCAGATCAGACGCGTGGAGTGGAAGGGTTTGAATGAATCCACAACACATCTTCTGACTTCCCGACCTGGAGGTGAAAACAACACGACGTCGCACACCGGAGGTTGCGTTTCCGTCGTCCTCCTCTCTTCTGATGCTCGGCGTGCTGCACGGCGTGTGCAGAGGGCATCGTGGCGTGTCTGCGGGGGAACTGTTTCGTCCCCCTCCCCACGCCACCGGCCCCCATAAGAAGATTAGAGACGATTGGTTTTATTGAGCGGCCCACGGCAGACGTTATCAGGGCGACTCTCGAAGCACAGAGCGACGCTTTTGTCCGGCTCTCATTGTTCTTCCAGGCCCGAGAACCCCTGCGCAGATATGAATATGAGATGACAGTAAAGTGGCAATTATGTACATATGTGCAAGGTCCTCGCTCCTTTGCAGCTCTGCGTGGAGCGAGAAGACACCGTGCAGAGACGAGGGGACGGGGGTCAGCCGGCGTGTATTTTGCTGCAGGAAGCTTGAGCCCTGTTTTTCCTCCTGTTATTATTATATTATTATATATTATATTATTATTTTCAGTAAAAGGCAGACTTTTAAAAACGAGTGATGACGATGATGTCAATGTTGTTGCAGTTCTGACCATCCGATCTCATCATCATCCTCAGCCTTGCCATCTATTGAAGTGTATAAAATGACACGGAAAGGCGTACATTTGAAATTAAAGCAGCACTCTGCGCTTTTTGTACCGTATTTTCTGGAATATAGGTCGCACCTGAATATAGGTCGCACCTATACGTCAAAATGTGGACCGTGTTTAGCTCTGCTGCAAACGTCTCTTCCACAGGAGCGCACAGCAAGGCTTTTAAGGTGTCAATAAAGAACGCAAGGCGCGCTGAAAGAGACATCCGCAGACTGAAAAGACCAAAGTCTGATCTTGAAAAGACAAATCTGGAACTTCAAGAAGAACTGGCGTGCTATAAGGAAAAGACGACTCAGAAACACCTTGAGTTGGAAAGTCAGCTGAAAAGTAAAAATGACGAATTAAAAACGTCAGAGGTCAGAATTAAGGCGTTAAGAAGATTTAACACTTAAAAACAATTGTTTGTTTGATAAAAATTATAGCAAATATGTGTCTGAGCTGAACTTTCCTTTAATAAATGAATAATTTTAGCAGGGTAAACACCTAAAAATATATATTTGTTAGCTGCCTTGACAGTCTCAGTTAAATGTTTGTTAATAAATGATTACAAATCAGCTTATTTTATAAAAAGCCATAAATAGGTCGCACCTGAATATAGGTCGCAGGGCATGCAAAAATGATAAAAAGCCGCAACCTATATTCCGGAAAATACGGTACTTGTTCACCCAATGTTCCTCTTTTTTTCCCCATCGCTGGAGAACAGATAGATCATAAATCAGGTTATTTAACACCAGTTTTAAATATTCTGCAGCTTGGCGTGCTTTCGCCGGTGTTCACATCCACTTTTCTGCCCTCTGCATGTTTTTGTGACCTCGAGTTGACCTGCAGTTTCAAATCAAAGTTAGGCAAGGTGTGTAAGTTTCCCCCTAACGTCCCTTTGTTCCTCTTTTGTGCACTCCTTCTTGGAGAAAAGATGTTAAATCATCTAAATCGTCCCCCTGGCTATTATATCCAATTAATGCCTCCTCGTGGTGTTTTATTGTGTTACAAACTGCTATTGCGTGTGGTTCAGTAGACAAACACAATGTGTCGCCTGCACCGGGGGCTTGCTGTAGCCGTGCTGCAGAGGGACTGGGGGGACTTGGCCGCTGCCCACGGGGGCTGTGACCACTCTAAATCAGTTAGTTTTGGAGGAGATCCTGCTCGGCTTTTTAAGAGGGTCCATTATAGGCTTGTTAATGCCTCAGCCGAGGGGGAAACGCCGCTAACCGCACTCAATTCTCCATGCACTCTGTCTTGTCCCCATTCTTTCACACGACACACTGCAGACACACATCAACTTCCTTCTCCTGAGATGCACCTTTCTTCTTGAGACGTGCGTGTGTGTTGTCCTCTGTGTTGCCATTCTCCCAACACACTGCTTCACTCGTCTGCTCATGGATTTGATTAGATTTGATGTTTATTCTTTCATTTTAAAAGAACGATACAAAACAGTTTCATCAGATACAAGAATACAAGTAGGATAAAATGAAAGGAGCAGAAAGAAGATGAAATCTTATTATATCTGCCCCTTATTTCACAATTTGTTCAAACAATGATAACCTTCAAACTACATCACAAAATGAATAACTCTACTTAATTTTTCTAACTGTAATACACAAACACACTAAGCTACATCATATATAGTTTTTGAGCAAGTCCTTTTTGACCTTTTTCTTAAATGTATACATTGATTTTGCATTTTTAACATCACTCTCCAGAACATTCCACAATCCAACTCCCTGAATTGAGGTAGACCGTCCCTTTAAGCTGGTTCTGAATTGTGGTTTGATGAATATCTCTGTCCCTTTGAGATTGTAATAACTTTGTCTTTTTATAAAATTTCTTTGGATATTTAAAGGTAATGTGTTATTATGAGCCCATATACATAACTGATAAAATACTATAATCTACCAATTCCTGGAATTTCAATAAGTTGATTTCATGATTTCATGGCCTTCGCTGAAAAAGCATCGCAGCATCACAAAGTCTTCTCGTTTGCTGCACTGATCCTTGTTGTGCCACGAGTGTGTGTGTGTGTGTGTACAGTTTGAGACGTGGGTGTCTTTGAAGATGTATTTTGGTGCCTGCAGGGGAGTTGTGGACTGTGCTATTGCATATTTAGGACAGAGTGTGAGGGTCTTTTGAGAGAGCATGTGTGTGAAATTTTAATTCACACTTTATGTGTGAAGAGGCTTTAGTCCATTTATCAGTGAGAAGAGACTCCCAGAGTTTCAACTCCCTGCAGGTCCTCCGTCACACCAGCTCCAGGAGGATCACAACAAGCCTCAGAAGTTAATCACAAAACGGTTGCTTTTCCTGTGATGCGTGCACACACATGCACATTTTTTTTAAAAACTTCTTGTATTTTCTGTCTGCTTTCTGTTTGTCGTTGTTCTTGTGCAAAGCGGTCACTGTTGCTCTTCTCGGCTTCACGGCACACACGAGCGCTCGGTGTCGCCACACCTGAGGTGCAAGTTAATGTCCTCCGTCTCCGCATTCTGAACTGTCGTCAAGGAAAGGTGCCTCTCGGTCGCCCTGGAAACCATACCTCCCAGCATGCCTTGTGTGAGTGACAAGAGGAAGGTGTGACAGAGTGAGCTTTGTGCGAATGGATGTGCCGGACCAAACCATTTTCTTATAACTCTGTTGCTTTATTCATTTGATACAATGCAATTTATTATTATTATCATTATTAATACTGTCACTGAAGAACAATTAGGAAAAACACCTTTAGACAAGGTGATGCTGTTCAGCTCAGCTCAGTGAGTGGAACAATACGTTTCTGTTGTAATAGCGAGCATGTTTACACGCTGTGTAATAAAAAGTCAAGCTTTGGTGAGAATAGCTGCAACATAATTTTGTTGTTAAGACGAGCGAGCAGCGGCTGCGTGGTGGCACCTTGTGTTTTTCTCACACCCCTCTGTGTCTGCTCACGCAAGATGTCTTCTTTTAAAACGATTGAACAGTTCTTTTAAACATGTGTCTCTGTGGGATGAACAGTTAGTATCTCACCCGTTGTAGATAGCTCTTTTTGACAACCTTGGCTTTGGAGGAATGGAGTCTATCTGGATTTACGAGCTTATGGCTAGCCCGAGTGGTGCTAATACATGTATATATATTTTTCTCCAAATTTCAATTCGCCAATCAAAATTCCAATTATTCAAAATGTTATCCCGGTTCATGAAAATATAATTTCATGAACTTTCCAAGTACAATTCACAATGCATTGTTAACCTGGAGCCGCCCTATCATCACAGACATCCACACATCCAGATGCAGGAAGAGAACCATCTGCATCATGAAGGACCCCACTCACCCAGCACACACACCTTTGCCCCACACCCCTCAGGAAGGAGGTTAAAGAGCATTAAGTGTAGAACCAGTAGACTGAGGAACTGTAAATCACATCATGCTGCTTATCTGTTGTGTTCATTTGTGCTCATCTGCTCACACAGACTCATGTTCGTGCTGCTGTTAGGTGTATTGTTTTTATGCTACTAGTGCTTAGTGTATTTTTATTAGCGTTTTTCTTAGTTCATATTTTAGATCTTATTACTGTTTTTCTTTTACATTTGAGTACTTTTGTTGGAGGGTTCTGCTTGGGTTCAAAATGATCCAGGCACATAATTCCAGGGGACTTCACCTTAGTTTAAAATATTTAATTGAGCAGAAATCAAAGTATGCAGAATTACATAATCAGAATGCATTCTGAGGAACAATATCATAGCAAACCTATGATACGTGTACACAGGGTCCCAGTTACATGATCCAACAAAAGTACTAAAATGTACTAAATGTGGTACATGTGGTGGAATGACAAAGAACCTTAAATAATTGAATCCTTGAATTATTATAATATTCCAGTTGAAAGTGCATCCAGGCTGCACCGAAAAGGCTGCAGCTAGCTGCCGCTGCCACCATTTGTGCTAACAAATGATCTTCTATGTAAATAACCATGTCGTGCAAGACGGCAATGTAAAGTTTTTTAATCAGCGTTCACCTCAATGGGTAATATTTTATTTAAAGACTCGAGTTGTTTTAAGATGGCAGCAATTCATATTGTCCTTGGACCACTCACACTAGCTGTTAGCCCTACAGTCTGGTCAGACATACTCGTTTTTCTTCACACCAAGGCTGTTTTAAAAACTGTCTATAACAGGTAAGATATTATTTGTTTATAACGTTTGCACTTCAAACCCCGTGAACCCTCATCAGGAAGACAAACGTCCCTTCACTTGTCTCCAGAACAAGCCAGTCCTTTTTAAATAAGAGCAAAGCAGAAGTAGCTCTGAATCACTGGGTGTTCATGAATTGTTTTTTCATGCTGATCAGATGAACAGAGACTCGCCCACACTGCGCAGTAAATCTGTTCAAGTGTGTGCGCCTGACGCCTACATTTCATCTCGCTCCTGCTTGTGTGTTTGTTCAGGCTTCAGTCTCCGAGGCCTGATAAAGTGTGAGACCAATAACTGATAAAGTATCAGACAAGAGGCGGTGCTGTCCGCCGAGGACCTGGAAATGGACTTTTTCCTGAACACTGACCAGATAAGCAAAATCAGAAATAAGTGACTCCAGGGAGCACCTGTCAGGTCATGCCGGTGTGCACTCTCCGTTAACTCTTTCAGCTTGTGCACTTCAAATGTTCCCTGATGTGTTTGACTCTAAAACAAGCACAAAATGTAGACCTTGTTATTTGCAGCCGTCAGTGAAGGCAACACAGGCATGAGAACAAAAATAGCCTCATATCGTAATTTCCGCCTGATAGATCGCACCTTTCTATAGGTCGCTTTGTCCAATTATTGGCCAAAAATTGGAAAAATCCATAAACAGATTGCACTTTTATTTAGGTCGCATCTATTATGCGTCACCGCTACGCGACGCGTCAGCGCCTCATTTGCCCTGCTGAAAATGGCGGCCACAGAAGCGAGCGAGCACGGAAGGACTTTACAAGATTAACACGGTAAAAACAATTATTTGTTTGCTAAAAATTATAGCTGACATTATAGCACAAGGGTTCCTGAGCTTAACCGTTCCTTAATAAATTCACGAAATGGTCAAATCTGCTGGATTTAAATTGTTTCGCTTTGACGTCTTCCAAACGGTTGCGTGCACTGCGAAAATAAATTATAAATAAATCGAATTTTATCTCAAATGTCTCATACAGGTCACAGTTTGTAAATGAAACCCAAATAATTACTTTCTGTAAGCTGAAAGAAAATCTGCCGAGTGGTTTATGAGCTATTTAGACAAATAGTAGCAGGAAAATAACCCGAAGATAACACGACACGATTACGTCTAAACAACGAATTTTATCTCAAATGTCTCATACAGGTCAGTTTGTAAATGAAACTCAAATAATTACATTCTGTAAGGTAGAAAAAAATGGTCCTGTAGATCATGAGTTATTTATCTAAAGAGTATCCGTTTACGGTAGCTAACCGCTAACAAAAACGATGCTAAAAGATCGATTAAAAAAATGTCAAACATCTCATGAAGCTAGTCACTTGTAAATGTCCATACAGTGATTACTTTCTGTAAGTTTGATAAAAATCTGTCCTGTGGTTCTTGATTTATCTTGCTAACAAACACAGCTAACAGTAGTTACCTCCAGAGCAGGAGGCTGGACAGCGACAGAGTAAGTCCGACCAGAGGAGGCTTTCTTCGGACACATGAGGTGGGAACGGTCGGTGGGTGTACCCTAGCGTCCGAAAGTGGTACTGCACCATTTATTTATTTTTTTGCCAAAATGAAAAACGGTCGTATCTGAGCCAAAAATGGGTCTAAAAATATGGGAAAAAATCCATAAACACGTCTCACCTCTCTATAGGTCGCAGGGCATGCAAATTAGGTAAAGAACTGCGACCTATAGTCCGGAAAATACGGTCGTTTATAGAGCATACCTTAATGTGCTGTATAAACAACAGACGTGCTTAAACACCTTAGAGATGTTTTTTTTTTAGAATTTCTTTTTGTCAAATGCACCATAAATCACAAATCCCCCACATCCACTCATCTTCCCACGCCATTATCATTATTAGCATCTCATCACCGCTTTGTCATTAGCTGCCTCTAATGGGGCCTGCGTTGTTTTCTCCCATTACAGTTTGTGTCGTCTTCAGACGGGCTTGATCAGCGAGGCCGCTGCGTTATCGTGATGCTTCTGCCTCGAACAGACCCGAGATCCATTCTGCGAGGTTCATTTGACGCTCCGCTCGTTGTGGGTCCTGTGGGAGGAATAATCTTTGAGTAAATGGATCTCACACTTTGTTCCATCTCTGTTAATCTGCAGCCCTGAATAGATTCCAGCCTATTTTTGTCTCTTTTATGTCTTTCTCTTCTCTTGCCTTTGGTTTATTTTTATGCATCTGACCAGCAAAGCTATTTTTTAAAATAAATAATAAAGCTTCTTCCCATCTGACGTCTCACTTTGTTTTTGCATCCCTCCATTTTTAGAGTCTTTTAAACTTTTTTCCTCTCCCATTAGCCTTCTTTACTCTCTTCTCCATCCTGCATGCCTCAGCAGCCTCTCCGTGCTGTCTGTCTGTGTTGGCATGAGCCTCGCTGGCTCTGCACCCACCTGCCCACACTTTATGCTGATTGGACCAGCTGTTCCACTTAAATTCACCATGGCAACCACGACCCGTCGCCTAGCAACCCTGCTCTTCTCCCCGATTCCTGCCAGTGTTCTCCACAGGCAGAGAGCAAGAGAGAAGAAGAGATAGAAAATTCCCTTAGATTGTGATGTGTTGCGTGTTTGTTGTGTGCATGTGTGTATGCTTGGCTCCCCTTCTGTGACTCAGAAGGAAATGGGTTGCGTGAGTTGATGAGATGCTTAAATCCAGCCCGTGTTTGCTTGTGGGCCACAGGGACCATCGGTTAACTCGAAGTAAGCTGGTAGGCATTAGTGTAAGCACCTAATTCAGGGCTGTGTGTGTGTTTGCATGTGTCTTCCTGTCACTTTTGACTCGTACTGTCTTGAGTGATGAGAGCAAAAGGAATCTGCAAGCTCCAGCTAAAGAATTTACGGCGCTGCGGCTTTCAGAGGCCCCACTGTCAGAGCAACCTCATGGCCCGAGCATACTAATGCTAAATACCGTATGCTACGGTATCAGAAGACTAGCATTGCAGTGGGTATCCAGTTATTTGAAAAATAGAAAACAACTTGTGCAGATAAATGATGTAAGATCCGACCTTTGCAATATTACCTGTGGAGTCCCTCAGGGTTCTGTACTTGGCCCAAAGCTGTTTATTCTATATGTAAATGACTTGGTAAAAGTGTCAGGACTCCTGCTTAGATTATCTGAAGGATATTCTTATTCCATACTCATCCACCCGTTCGCTGTAGTCACAGAACAGTAATCTCCTTCACATTCCGAGAACCAAATTAAGGACCATGGGTGACCGGGCTTTCAGTGTGGCTGCCCCCCGCCTGTGGAACTCTCTTCCTGACTGTCTAAGAGCCCCACAGTCTGTGGTTGACTTTAAGAGCGGCTTGAAGACCTTTCTTTTCAACCGAGCATACTCTACCTCCTCATGATTCTACTTTTGATCTTAGCTGATACTGTTATTGATTTTAATTGTTTTATTATTTGTTTTATTGACATTTAATTCTGTTGCACCTTGTAGCACTTTGAGATTTTCATTAATGAAAAGTGCGTTATAAATTGAATTCATTATTATTATTATTATTAGGTGTATATTATTTGCTGATGATACCACATTTTTTTGTTTGGGTAAAGATATTGAACAGTTGTTTGAGTTGATGACGACAGAATTTGTTAACATTCAAAATTGGTTTAAACTAAATAAATTATCATTGAATTTAGATAAAACCCAGTATATGATATTCAGTAAAAAAAAAGAAAACTGTTAATGTTCCATTTACGATTGATAGTGCTGAAATCTGTCGTGTTAATGAAGTGAAGTTTTTGGGCGTTATTATTGATGATAAATTGACGTGGAAGAATCACATAAATTCTGTTAGGACAAAGATGGCTAAATCCATTGCTGTATTATACAGAGTCAGGGACTTGTTGAATGACAGAGCCCTGTATTTGTTGTATAATACAATTATTGCTCCACATTTGATTTACTGCATTGTTGTTTGGGGGAAAGCTTGTAAAACATTTACAGAGCCTATTTTTTTGCTACAAAAAAGAGCTGTTAGAATAATCACAGGAAAACATTATTGTCACCCTTCTAACACCTTATTTGATCAATTGAAATTGTTGAAGTTCCAGGACTTGGTGGATTATAATATTTTATTAGTTATGTATAGAGCTCATAAAAATCAACTGCCTGTAAATATCCAAATGCATTTTGTTAAACGGCGAAGCTGTTATAATCTTAAGGGAATAGAAGTATTTATTAAACCACAATATAGAACCAGTTTAAAGGGTCGGTCAACCTCAATTCAAGGAATTGGCTTATGGAATGTCTTGGAGACTGAAGTAAAAAATGCAGCAACAATGATTACATTTAAGAAAATGATAAAAAGTGGACTATTGCAAAAATATAAATGAAATACTGTTGCGTATGTATGTCACGTTCAGCGGCCCCGCTTTGTAGTTCGATATTTTTTGGTGAATTATTTCTTGTTTTTTTATTAATTAAAGTTGATTGTTGTTTGATTTGATGGATTGTAAGAGGGGGCAGTTAAAATAAGTTTTTTTTTCTTCTTACTGCCACCCTTCATTTTATTTATGTGTTGTACTGTATATTTATTTGTTGTAAAATGTTGTATTATTTTGATTTTTTATTATAAAATGAATGAATAAACTAAACTAAACTACTAATCTGAGGACTGACACACTGAACACCCTTAAAAACTGCTTGAGTGAGCATTTTTGCTCTGCCACGTTGTGGTCCACCTTTTTTAAACTGGAGACGATTGACCATCTGCTAATAGACTTTTCCCTGCAGCCCCGGAAACGAGCCCCTGCAGGTAATCCCACAGATCATCCACCGTTAAGGCGCCAAGCTCACCTCCAACACATTGGATGTTATACGAGTCAAAAAGTTGTCAGGTTTGTCCTCACGTGACTTTTGTCATGGAAGGAATAAAGGCCTCAGTCGAGCCTTCTTGCTGCGAAGCCCTAAATGTGTCTTTCTGGTGAGAACACACACGATTATTTACGAGTTTATTTTAATCTCAGCTGCCTTCACTTCCTCTGTGGAGGATTCTGCCTGGCTGGCTAATTAGGATGAGTAACTTAAAAACAAACATGGATCTTGCTAACTTCTTTATTTTCTACAATGAAATGGTTCCGGTCCGACATTTATTGTTAAAATCATAAATGCCATGGCGAAACTGGCCTTTCAGATAAATTCAGTATATGCATTTGAGCTGTTGGTCGTCTGTGACTGAATATCTAATGAACACGTGATATTTGGTGTCAAAGATTGCTTTTTGTTAGGTTAAATTAAATTTACTTAATCACAATAATACAGTCAAAGAAATAGATGAACACACTTTTAATATTTTATGTATGAGGACATGGAAAAATGGATCAGAATTTATTATATTTTTTGATTATACATGTATTTCTTAATTTTATTGAATCAAAGACAGGAACATATCTGCAATGGCAAAAACCATTGCAGATATGTTCCTGTCTTTGATTTTTTTGTACATCTACCTTATAATGTTTTTGCTAGTTTTTGCTAGTTTTCCTTTTTCTTTTGTTTATTGTTTAATGTATTTGTATCATTGATGTTCATCATTCTTTAGTTTGTAGCAGGTCGCTTTCGTAAATGAGCCCTCGAGGCTCAATAAGATTTACCTGACTAAATAAAGGTTGAATGAATTTTTATATGCCGTATTTTTTTATTTTTACAATAATTTCATTGTTAAGTCATTTTGTAGGAACAACTTGAATTGTTTTCTGTGTCATTGGCATCTCCAAATCATTCTGAATGAAATTTGACCCATTCTTTACCAAATGGCTTTGATTATTACTGTTATATAATATTTATCTTTTCATATTTTTTCTACATGTGACTTCTATCAGACTGATGTCTGGACCTTAAAATTTGTTTAGGAGTTCCTCAGAATTTCCGTGGGACCCTGTGCTCATAGTTTCGTTCCACCACATGTACAACATGTGATGTGAATGACAGAAAATAACCTTGACCTTGAAAGCAGTGAGGGTGTTGACTGCATTTATTCACCTTATTGCACTGAGACTAAAAACATCTAAATGTTTTTTTAACTATTGCACAACTTTTTATTGGTGATTATGACTCACCGCAGCTGGTAGCTTCTCATTGTTAAAAGTTTTTGACAGAACCGACTGTGAAACTGACCAAAACAATTTGGTGCAAGAAATGCAAAACAAAGGACTGTTTTTTCAACTTTTCTTCACATATGTAGATTTCAAAGTCACTATTCTCAAAATGTTGCAAGTACACCATATAGAGGCCAAGGTTTGTAGAGGTTGGACCCGGGAATGCTGATTGACACAAGGAGATGAGAAAAAACATTTATCAAACAAACGGCTGACATGGTATGAAAATAATAACTTAAAATCTCAATGGAACAGGTGTAACTGGGCGGAGCTAAACCAGGAAGTGATGGCTGACAACAAAAAAGTACTAAGGAAGTTTGGAAACACAAGGAGGCATTGAAACAAACTGAACAATAAGAAAATACAGAAACTGGACACCATAAGAATTAAACATAAAAAATAAACTCAAAACATAAAAAAATAGACACTAAAACACAGATCAGCAGGTGAAGGTAAATTACTGGAAAATGAGGTTAATTTGCCAAGGTTTGAAAATAAAAGTATGGGTGTATCTTTAATATTTTATGAAGCACTGAAGACTCGTGATCTACAGGCTGATGCCACATTCTTCTCTAAAGTAAATTTAATCTGAAGGGTTAAAAAGCCTTTGACTGATAAAGAAGCACGATGAGCAAAAACTTGATGTGGCTTAAAACAAATACAGTAAAAAAAAAAAATTTTTTTCAAAAAGTAGAACGCTGCAGTAAAAAAGTTCAATCAATCATGCAAAGCCACATTTTCCCATATTTACCATATTTCTCAGACTACAAGGTGCACCGGATTATAAGGTGCTTTACGCGAAACAAAACAGTCAGATAAGTCAAACTTTATTCAACTGATTCATAATAACACTCAACATTGTTCAGCTGTGCCACATAAAACACAAAACAATACAAAACAATACACATTTTTGAGCACAGTGTACCACGTAAAATCAGTTTGAGGTCAGTAAGCACAACCAGATTTAATACATAAGGTGCACCAGATTATAAGGTTCACAGTCAATTTTGGAGAAAATTCAAGGATTTTAAGTGTGCCTTATACTGTATAGTCTGTGTAAAATACGGTAAGTTAATTTAAAGGGAAAAGTCTTACCAGAACTGTGTTATGGTATGCTGGTGAAGATTCTGTGTTATGGTACTTAGTGCTTGTGAAGATTGGTGTGTGTTGCTTGTCACCCCTGTGTTTTCCCACCTGTCCCCCTGTTCACCCCAGGTGTCCTTAATCGTCAATCACGGGTGCTCCTCATTGTTGTCCTCTCTTCTTTGTTTGTTGATTCATTCACCACTTGCTCTTCTCAAGGGCGGACATATCCTCTTGGTCTCCGCTTTGCTTTTGCTTTGTCTTGTCTTTGAAACTGTCTGAGAGCCTCTCTTCTACAAAATCTTCCGAATCATAACTATGGACTTCAATTTTGGTCAGTTGGTCCCTCAACACAACTGATAACATTTCTTCAACAAGAAGACAGGCTGTAGGCGAGCCGATTTGCCCTGTTGGCATGCACACAGCTGGATATCTCATCGACTTGGAAGACTTGATGATGTGTCTATCTCTGCTGTCATCTGTGGATCTTAAGGACGCATATTTAATTGGATTTATGATAACTGGTTCCTGCTTTTTGGATTTGGCTGGTTCCTGGTCTATCAACACACAAGGAAGACGTCAGCAGCTAATCTGGACCTGGTCAGGCTGCCTGCCTTACATGATGGCTTGGTTCATGTCTCGAGAATCCAGACTTTTGGCTGAATGGATTAGATCTCAGGGATTTTTTCTCAGGCACGTTCCATTGGTATGGTCATTTAATTTGGACATTTCGGAAGCAAGTGGACTGACACAGACTGAAGGTAGAGGTTATTAAAGTTCTGCCTGTCCCCAAAACAATCATGTTTATCTGACATTCGGCTCTCCGACTGGCCTTGACAGGCCGTCTTATCTCAACACGCCTGGAGAAGTTTTGTAACCTGACGCTCTCACCCATTCCAACCCTTCTGCTGAGGAATTCCACGGACTTTTCAGAGGAGCCCAGAGCCCTTTGGTACGGAATCACGGAGATGGAGTCAGCAGATGAAGTTAGGAGGAATGCTGAGACATCTCAGGTCTCATGATATTCAGCTGCTACCACACCTAATTTTAGCTCACGTATGTAAAACTGAAAAACCAATAGCTGACTAGTAGCTATTTTTGAATGTGCTAAGGCTACTTAGCTGTGGCAGCCATCTTGGTTCAAAAGTTACTCAGTTGATGTGTATTCATTAAAGGTTGTGGGACGTTTCAGTAAAATGTGTTCCGAACACAAGATATTTTCATGAGATATTTTGCTAACAGACGCACAAGAGGACTCCCAACTCTGAATAAAGACTTTATGATTTATTTATTTGTAGTGGCGGAGACATTTCTGCTAATCTGCTAACCGCTAACAGCCTAAATATATTTTTGTTTTGTGAATTAGCATTTTCACAAGGTTTGTAGACTGTTAACAGAATTAGCTT
Source organism: Garcialebias charrua (assembly GCA_038048925.1). Classification (NCBI taxonomy): domain Eukaryota; kingdom Metazoa; phylum Chordata; class Actinopteri; order Cyprinodontiformes; family Rivulidae; genus Garcialebias; species Garcialebias charrua. The sequence goes on along the minus strand of JBBPBX010007045.1, from coordinate 45,138 downwards.
CCGATAAATGAGGTTTCACCAACTTTGAGACTGGTAACGAAATTCACAATCTTGTTCTTGTCTGTTGTGGGCGTGTCTCTAAGAGTCTGTTAGGCTAGCTATTGGCTTATTGCGTGTACACGTGGCAAGACGTGATTGGTCGACGAAGCTTCACCTGGAAGGAGGTGAAGACGTGTGACACAGTCTGAGTGACAGTCGTCTAAACTGTTAGTGGTTTAATGTTAGCTTTCACAAATTTTTTAAACCTGTTTAGTGGTTTAGTGTTAGCAAAGCTAAGTTTTAATTAGCAGAATATGGGTTAGTGAAGCTAACTCTATGGTTAGCTGCGTCCACCACTGTTAATTTATCTGTCCTAAACAAACAAACAAATAAACAAACAATAACAACAACATTGCAGCCACAAGAGCATAAGTGCATCATAAAAAATATCAGATATTTTTATTTACTTATCACACTGCAGCACAAAAATATACTAATGACAATTGTGTAATGCCACAAATGTGCAAAGTGCATATAAATTCACCTCCCTCCCCACACACACACATGCACATAAAAAGCCTTTCCTATAAGTGATTTGCATAAGATGTTACATGTATAGCCCATTAAAAAAGGCAATAAACGGACGTAACCCAAGGCTTTCACGGTAATTGAAAAAAGGCGTTTTGAAAGGCAGCCAGTTGGCCCACCAGGATCTGAAGCCACACTTGGCCCCTCATGTCAAACGGGGCCCGAACACCAATCTGTCTGATTGGAAACGTAGAGGTGAAAACAGGAGCACACAACCTCCTCAAGAAGTAAAAGTTTTCCACTCATGCAAGCTAACAGCTTTAAGGACAAAAAAACATTTCAAAGGATCATTTGGGATCCTTCAAACAACTTACGGCAGCATAGGATGTATATAAAATATGAAATAAGAAATGATGTTTAAGGTAATTCAATGTCTGTGCAAGGTCAACATTCAGAGCAGAGGACGACACAATGGATTCCTGTCACAAATCAAATTTTTGATCATTGTAGAATAAAGAAAATGTTTTTTTTTAACGTTATACATACACATCCCATATGATGTTAATTTGACTAACTAAGAACATGGACAGTATTCATTATTTTTTTGGGGGGGGGGCTTTTCTTTTCAGTGAGAAATATATATAAAAATATGCTAATGTTTTCTTAGATTTTATCATCAATCACTTTTTAGGTTAACTGCATCATTTGACAGATGCGTGACTTTTCTTATCTTTATTTGTTCTTGTTGGGAACAAATGAAAAAAAGAAAAACGATCAGACTTCTGAAGGCTCTGCAGTGGATGAGTGAACTGATGGCAAACGATTGAAGAACTGGGATAAAGATGAATGCTCTCACTTGGTTTCATGACAGCCTTGATTCATACTTTTTGCACTGCAGCCCTTTTGTCCTTTTTTATTAAATTCATTTTTTTTAAATGACATTGTAGGTTTAGGAATATCCTTTGTGAATAAAGTCTTCTCATACTGTATCCGTTACTGTTTTTTTTCTTCTTCCAGACAACAAATATATACTGTACATATATATATATATATGTTCGCATCTGCTATCTTAGCTAAAACTGGTTTATTTCAAGCAACATATTTACAAGTATTGTTAGAGCTGCTGACATGCTGTTTGCTGTGCGAGGGCCCATGCTGCCATTAGTCAGGCTGCGTCTCTACAGCACTGATTAGGGGCCCTATATGTACCCTCGGAGACTGCAGGACAATGGTGTGCTCAGGCCTCGTTGCCTTTTCTGCAGCCTAGCTGTCCTTTGTGTGTCTGTGTGTGAGGCTGTGCTGGCAGATGGTTGGGACATACTGCTGTGTGTGTTACCTACCCAAAATGACGTGCAATATGTACTCTTTCCTACAGACGACCACGAAGAGATGGCAGCTGTCCTTTGCTTGCACCATGCTGCCTTGCAGGAATACAAACAATCCAAATGCAGACAAACACATTCCAAGATGTTACTTGGGAGATTGTACTTACTGATGACGTTCAGCAAAAATCACAACCGGGTGAGAAAACTGTGTTGTATTAGTGGTTATTTAAGTCAATATTTCTCATGACGTTGCTTTCTTGGTGTCCCCTTCGTAAACGCAAAGCTAGAAAAAAGGTTAGTTTCTTTGCAGACAAAATCAAAAGTCATCTGTAATGAGCAAATCACTAATGGACATTTTCATTCTGTTGTTTTGTCTCCTATAGTAAAAGAGTCTGCATGTGCTGTTCTGTATTTGTTTGTCTGTTTGTGTTTCTTCCTCTCCCGGTGATTTGAAAAGCTGCAGTCTGATCAAGTGTACTAAAAAGGCAGACTGAAGGGAATCGGCCTATTTTGCATGAACTGTTGTTGATTTATAGCCTAGCCAGAGGTTAATGATGGTGTCGTTCATTACTGCTTGTTTTTTCCACAATAGTGTCATTAAAAAGAGGCAATGCCAAGACCCCACGGCATTGAATCTATTGTTTGTTTCCACCCATTGACCCCACTGTCCTCTGGTTTTTGCCACTCACTGCTGCTGCCTCGTCTCACATCACCTTCAGCTCCACCTCTCACTTAATGGTAATGTCAAGAGCTTAACGATCCGTCTAAACTGATTTTTTCAAATAAAACTATTATTGAGTGAGAAGTGTTGGAACCAACAAAGTTCAGACCAAGTTTATACACCAGTGATCGCCTGGAAATGTTATAGATTTTCCAAAGTTGATTGTGAAAAAGTTACACGTTCACAGTTACGCTGTGATTGCAATCGTTGTTTGGACAAGACCACAAAAAAACATTAAATCCGCTGCAGTTAAATGGTAAATGGAGCTTATTTATATAGCGCTTTCCAGCCCCCTGTGAGGAGCCCCAAAGCGCTTTACAATACCAGCCATCCACCCATTCATTCAGACATTCATACACCGGTAGTGGTAGCCTGCCTTGCAAGGCGCCATCCAGACCTACCGGGAGCAATTTGGGGTTAAGTGTCTTGCCCAGGGACACAACGACACATGGTGGGCGGATGCGGGATTCGAACCTCCAACCTTCTGATCGGGGGTCGACTGCCATTACCACTGTGCCACGGCTGTAATTGTTGTATTTCAATAAGTCACTTCAGTCTCAAACATGACAATAGTTTTATACAAAATGGCAAATTGATTTTTTTGGATTGACCGCTGATGACCCAAAAGATGATTCAGCACATATGAATGTGTTCTGCATGCAAAACTCTGGTACATTACAATGATAGGAGCCAAGATGGTGTAGTGGTTAGGGCGTTTGACTTGGGACCCGAAGGACGCGGGTTCGCGTCCCGGCCACTACACATCTTGGGGTGTCTATGAGTGCACACCTATTTCTCCAGCTCCCCGAGCGCCTTCTATGGCTGCTCACTGCACCACCTGGTAGGTGGTTGGGTTAAATGCAGAGACGAATTTCGTCTGTGTATGGGAAACATACGCAGATGACAAGATTAGACAATTATTATTATTATTATTATTATGATGGCGCTGCACAAAGCACACTGCTTTCCATCACTGTTACTGTTGTTCATCTACTCGAAAAAACTACTGACTGCCGCCTTTCATAGTGCACATGTGTGATATCACCAATGACAGTAGTTGGATGTAATGAAGTTCAAGTACTTCATTACCGTACTTAAGTACATTTTTCATGTATCTGTACTTAAAGGTTCAGTATGCAGTTTCTGTAGAACTGCAGCAGTTAGAAATATTTTCAACAGGCAAAGCATTCTGATCCCTCCCCCTCAGAGCCATATGTGGCTCTGCCCCCTTGTGGTCTGTTGAATTTCAAATTCAAGCTCTGTTTTTATTGGCTGATTCAAATTCAAGCTCTGTTTTTATTGGCTGGTTACAAACTCTGTTTTTATTGGCTGGAAAATGGCGGGTCACCTTTTCTTTTTAGAAATGCTTATTTACCACCTGGAGAAGCAAGGGGACAATATTTTTTTTATTTTTTTTCAGAGATTACCTGGCTAACATCAGTCTGTCAGGAGGTAGGGACAGAGTGAAGAAATATGTTCATAAAAAAAGCTACATACTGCAGCTTTAAGTAGAGTTGAATGTAGGTACTTTCTACTTTTATTGCACTACATTTTACATGAAGTATCTGTACTTTCTGCTACACTACATTTCTATGTAATGCATTGTGTTACAAGTTACATTCACGTTGCATTTTTTTTATTTGTTCTTTAGTTTGAACGTAACCAATGGCGAGAGGGAAGTTGGTCCATTGAATCACTGCAGAGTGGGCAGGTAACGTTAGACCTGCCTTCAAGAAGAGCTGTACAAGTGAAGTATATTCTAGTATAAACGTCATTGAGCTGGGAGCACCCACAGCACCGCTAACACACCCAAAATGGATTCCACCATGGAGAGTCAGCCAGAAGATACACAACACCCATGCCTTATTGAAAGGCTATTGAAAGACTATTGAAAGGCTATTGAAAGATTATTGAAAGATTATTAAAAGACTGTTCAGTACAGCAGGACATATTTTCTCTCCCAAAAGATCCAGACTGGACTCAAAAAATCTTTGAAAACCAACTTCTTCTGAACTTGAACAAGAAATTCTTGCTGCGATATTAAAATGTGTCAGTTCATGTTGACAGGAGACAAGAGATGTCTCCAAATGGCTCGACACTCAGATCCAAGTTTTGAAAATGATGTCAGGAAGATAAAATAGTGTTCATGTTGACCCATTACAAGGTTGACTAGACAGTATTTTATAGAGTTGATGACAAACTGGAGTTGAAATGATCAGAGCCTGTTCCTTTGTTAGGTCTAATGTTCCTTTTTTCAAACAGACAATTTTTACTTAAATGTGTTTACTGCAGTTAAAATGACACATTGGTTTTATTTTGTGTTAAATAAAAACTTTCAAAGGTAAAATTATTACTCTTATTTTGCTTAATGACATTTAACTCTGCATGTCATCCCTGAAATTCTGCTGCACACTGTGCACAGAATCACAAGTCCAAGTGTGAACTGTGTAACAGAGAAAACACAATAAAAAGAGTCAGAGTCAGAGTCAGAGTCAGAGAGTCTTTATTGTCATTTGCACCGCATGTGGTACATGTGATGAAAACGAGATTATGTACACGAGGTCCCAGTTACATCCAACAACAAATGAAAGAGAAAAACAGTAATAACATCTAGAACTAACTAAGAAAAACATCAACTAGTAATACACTAAGCCTAATATAGTGGGAATAAACAGCAGCACGAACATGAGTTTGTATGAGCAGATGGTCACAGATGAACACAGATGAACACAGCAACAAGAAAACAGATCAGCATCAGTATGATGTGATATTTTGCAGTGTTTATTTTTTATTTTATTTTTATTTATTCATGAGTCTAACAGCCTCAGGGTAGAAGCTGTTCCTCAGTCTAGTGGTTCTACACTTGATGCTCCTCAACCTCCGTCCTGAGGGGAGTGGGGCAAAGAGTGAGTGTGCTGGATGAGTGAGGTCTTTCATGATGCAGGTGGCTCTTTTCCTGCATCTGGAGGTGTAAATGTCTGTGATTGTGGGGAGACTGACTCCAACAGACTTCTGTGCAGCCTTCACCACTCTCTGCAGAGCTTTCCTCTCTTCAACTGTGCAGCCTCCATGCCACACGTTGATGCTGGAGCACAGGATGCTCTCCACTGCACACCTGTAGAAGGAGGTGAGGACTGGGCTGCTCAGACCAGCTCGTCTCAGCCGTCTGAGGAAGTAGAGTCTCTGATGACCTTTCTTGATCAGGCTGGTGGTGTTGTTGCTCCAGCTGAGGTTATCATTCATGTGTACACCCAAGTATTTGTAGCTGGAGACCACTTCCACTGCAGACCCACCTATTTTCAGTGGGGCATGGGTGTGTTTGTTCCTTCTGAAGTCCACAATCATCTCCTTTGTCTTCTTCACATTCATGTGAAGATTATTCTCTTTGCACCAGCTCTCCAGGTGTTCCACCTCCTGTCTGTAGCTGGACTCATCATTGTTTGTGATGCATCCCACCACCGCTGTATCATCTGCAAACTTAACAATATGACAGCCTGGAAGTGTGGCTGTACAATCATATGTGAGCAGAGTGAACAGAAGGGGGCTCAGCACACATCCCTGAGGAGAGCCAGTGCTGAGGGTTATGGTGGAGGAGGAGAAGTTGTGGATCTTCACGGACTGTGGTCTGTCTGTTAAGAAGTCTAGTACCCAGTTACAAATAGAGGGGCTTAGTCCAAGTGTAGATAGTTTGTCTATCAGAGTTTGGGGGATCATGGTGTTGAAGGCAGATGTGAAGTCCACAAAGAGCAGACGCACGTATGAGTCCTTCTGATCCAGGTGGGTGAGAGCAGTGTGGACCACGGAAGAAATGGCGTCCTCTGTTGATCGGTTCTCACGGTATGCGTATTGATGAGGGTCCTCATTGATGTTGACGGTTGCCTTGATGTGGGACATGACCAGTTTCTCAAAACATTTAGCGACTATCGGGGTGAGGGCCACCGGTCTATAGTCATTCAGACCAGTCACTGTGGAGCTCTTTGGGACTGGGATGATGGTCGCGGTCTTCAGGCAGGTGGGAACTGACTCCAGTGCAAGTGAGGTGGTGAAGATGTCAGCCAGCACCTCACAGAGCTGGTCCGCACATTCCTTCAGAACTTTCCCTGGGATGTTGTCTGGTCCGGTTGCTTTATGAGGATTAATCTTTCTGAGACTGCCTCTCACTTCTGCTGCGGACACCCTGAGATGCTCTTCATCTGGTGATGAGGTGAGTCTGGTGCTAGCAGGTCTGTTTGGATCATCAAAACGTGCATAAAACTTATTGAGGGCATCAGGCAGAGATGGGTCCCTGGGGCATTGTTTGTTTTTGCCTTTGTAATCTGTTATGCATTTAATACCCTTCCACATGCTCCGTGGGTCTTGTGAGGTGAACTGTCCCTCGATCCTCTGTGCATACGTGGCCTTGGCCTTCTTAATGCCATCCTTCAGTTCATTCCTGCTCTTTCTCAGCTCCACTTTATCTCCTGACTTGAATGCAGTGTCTCTGGCTGCTAGCAAGGCGTGAACTTCTTTATTTAACCAGGGTTTCCGGTTCGGGTAGGATTTCACATATTTTTTTATGGATACATTTTCAGAGCATGTACTGATGTAACCCAGGACTGAGGAAGCGTACAGTTCCATGTCCACTGAACTTCCATCAGTGGCTGCTTCTCTGAAAACAGACCAGTTTGTCCTCTCAAAACAGTCTCTCAACATGGGGGAACTACATGTATTATCTGCAACATTGTTCATTAAAATGGCAAAACACTGTCAATGTATTACAGAAAATATACAGACGGTATGCACACTTAACGATATTGCAGACCATTGCATTAGGTAATACATTCAGCAAGTACTTTTACTTTTAATACTTCAAGTAATTTTAAAAGCAAGTACTAATGTACTTTTACTTAAGTAAAAACATTAATGTGGTACTTCTACTTTTACTAGAGTACATTTTTGTCTGTTTATTTGTACTTTAACTTAAGTCCAGTGTTTGAGTACTTTCTCCACCACTGCCGATGGAGGATGTTAGACTTTAACTCTGAGAGCTGTATTCAAAAAGTTCTGGCGCCAGAGAAAACGATTGAAGTGGTCATGTACACAAACAGCCGAAACAACAAAAATGTTACAGTTTCATTTAAAACTATTGTCGTGTGAACAGGGCCTCAAAATGCATAAGTATAAGACAGTGGTGACCTGAGTGTGAATGCAGAGAACGAGGAAGTTAAAGTTTGATGTTTGGCCTATATGCCTCTGAGATTTCATCGAAGGTGATCGCAGAGCCTGAACTCTTTCCATCAGTGCTGGTGGCAGACTGCTGTGTGTAAAAACACATGCATGCAAAACTGAGACACATTGCTTTGGTCTGAGTGAGCTACCAAAGGAAACCGATGTGAAAAGTGTGGCAAGTGTGAAAAGTGCTGTAGAGTCAAGTCAAGTGTCAATAACTGTTTACTCTTTAGGGTTAAAAGGAAGGGCAGACGTTTGCTCTGTCCGGAGGAATTTCAGCGTGAAGAGTTGTCAACGTGAAACCAACAGGTTGCTTCAGCTCAAGGATCAGCAGCTGACCAACTTGTTTTGGTTTTTTATTACTGCACAGACAAGTTTCAGCGGTGTCTGCTGAAATTGCCCCCAAGTTGGAAATGATGATCCTTTCTCCTGTTTTTTTGTTCTTCTATTTGTTTTTGAGACATCATTCCAACCTGCCATAACTGCTGTAGCATTTAAGTCAAAGTCAAAGTCAAAGTCAACTTTATTGTCAGATCTGCAATATGTACTGTACAGGACATACACAGGACCGAAATTGCGTTTCTCTCAGTCCCTCGGTGCAACAGTAAACATCTAAACATTGAAACACTGAAACATATAATAATAGACATAAGCATAAAATAGTAAAACTAACACTGTCCTGAGTTTTTGCATAGTGGTATAAGAGTATGAAAATTTACACCAACTCTAAAACTAAAACTAAAACATTAAACATTTAATGAACATAATACTGTCCTGAGTTTTTGCATACTAGTATAAAAAAAGAGTATAAAAAGTATAACTAAAATAAACTAAAGGTTTCTAGCATTGACATTTGCAAAGTGGCAAAGCAGCGTATGAGTTAATGTACACAGTATATGTATGAGGTAGTAGTTGATGTTGTTATAGAGGCAAAAAGTGGCATATGCAGTAAGGCACATTGGGCATCCCTAAATAAGCCAAGATGGTGTAGTGGTTAGGGCGTTTGACTTGGGACCCGAAGGACGCGGGTTCGCGTCCCGGCCACTACACACCTTGGGGTGTCTATGAGTGCACACCTATTTCTCCAGCTCCCCGAGCGCCTTCTATGGCTGCTCACTGCACCACCTGGTAGGTGGTTGGGTTAAATGCAGAGACGAATTTCGTCTGTGTATGGGAAACATACGCAGATGACAGGAATAGACAATTATTATTATTATTATTATATTATTAAATAAGACCGTTCAGAGCACACTGTATATGTATCAGCAGTGGTGTAGATATTAGAGTAGTGTAAATGTAAACAGTAGTAATTAAATGTAAGCAGTAGTAATAAAAGTAAACAGTATTAATAAATGTAAACAGAGAATGTAAACAGTATTATGACTATAGGCAGTGATGTAATACAAACATTAGTGCAAGTATGAGAAGTAGTGCAAACTGTATGAGCACATGACCGAGAGTTTAGTGAATAACCCGTTTGATGACACAGAGTCCAGTGTTAAAATCTTTGTGTTGTGTGGTAATGTGTGAGAAAGTTTTAGTGTTAAGGCAGTTCAAATGGGAGGGGGGGCAGAGCAGGCAGAGTGTTTAGCATCCTGACTGCCTGATGAACAGAGCTGTCTCTCAGTCTGCTGGTTCGAGCCTGGAGACTCCTCAGTCTCCTTCCTGATGGCAGCAGTCTGAAGCAGCTGTGTAGTGGGTGTGTGGGATCACCTGCCATGCAGTGGGCTTTCCGAGTGAGGCGTTTGCTGTGTAAGTCCTGCAGTGAGGGGAAGGAGGTGCCGACTATCTTCTCAGCTGCTCTCACAATGCGCTGGAGGCTCTTGCGGCAGGATGCAGTACATGCACCAAACCACACAGTGATGCAGCTGGTCAGGACACTTTCTATGGCACCTCTGTAGAAGGTGCTCATGATGGGGGTTGAAGCTCCAGCCCTTTTCAGCTTGCGGAGAAAGTAGAGACGCTGGTGAGCCTTCTTTGCCAGTGCTGCAGTGTTCCTGCTCCAGGACAGGTCCTTTGAGACGTGCACTCCCAGGAACTTGGTGCTGTCTACTCTCTCCACTGCGGTGCTGTTGATGGTCAGAGGGGCATGTTGGGCATCCCTCTTCCTGAAGTCCACAACAATCTCCTTTGTCTTCTCCACGTTGAGAGTGAGATTGTTGTGTCCGCACCACAAGGCCAGGCGGCTCACCTCGTTCCTGTAGTCCGTCTCATCGTTGTTGCTGATGAGACCTACCACTGTTGTGTCGTCCGCAAACTTGATGAAGTGGTTGGAGCTGTATGATGGTGTGCAGTCGTGTGTTAGCAGGGTGAATAGAAGGGGGCTCAGCACACATCCTTGTGGGGCCCCTGTGTTCAATGTGATGGTGCTAGATGTGTTACTCCCGACCCGTACTGTCTGTGGTCTCCCGGTCAGGAAGTCTAGCAGCCAGTTACACATTGAGGTGTTCAGCCCCAGACTGTCCAGTTTAAGGATGAGCTGTTGGGGGATGATGGTGTTGAATGCCGAGCTGAAGTCGATGAACAGCATTCTAACATAGGAGTCCTTCGTGTCCAGATGTGTGAGAGCTGTGTGAAGGGCAGAGGAGATGGCATCGTCGGTTGAGCAATTAGGTCGGTATGCAATGTATTTAGGATTGTTTTTGGTGTTTCCACGTGGACAAATGTTTTAGAAACTGTCATGTTTATAAGACATTTGTTGAAAAAACTGTTGCATGTGGACCACACTCAAGTGACAGTCTAAGTTAATCCATTGAAAGATTGTGTGTTGTAGATGTACTTCCAGTGATTAGCGTTTGAGATGTACATTAAAATCCAACCAGAGGTTCATGAGATATTTTGCTGACATGACAGACAAACAAAACACACACTCACACACATCTATCCATCATCTTTCTTCCTTATTGGTTTGTGGCAGTCACTGGTGCCCATGTCCAGCCATCACTGTGTGAGAGGTGGGGGACACCCTAGACAGGTCTCAAGTCCAGCACAGGGACACACAGAGACAAACAACCATTCACTCTCTCACTCACACCTAGAGACAATTTAGAGTTACCAATCTGTCTAACATGCATTACCCGGAGAAAACCCATGCGTGCACGGAGAGAAAATGCAAACTCCACCCATGGCCCCCGGCTGGGATTCAATCTGGCCATATTGTTGTTGCAAAGCAACAGCTATCCCAACTGAGCCACCTTGCCGCCACTCACACACATATGAACCAAACTAAAACATGAAATAACAGGCTGTAATGACCATGCTTAACTAAGAACAAGTTACAGCATGCCACAACAATCAGTGAAACTATTTTAGTAACCACATGTGAAATGAAAAATAGTACAGTTAAACAAAATACTAATAAAAAATGGCAAATATTGATGTGGTATTGTCTTTACAGATGTGTGGAACAATTAGTACACAACACAAACCTGTGTTTGTTGTTACATGATGTGCAGATAGTGATAAATGTAAGACATGTTGAATTTATTCAAGCAACAAGGCATGGCTGAGTGTGAAA